>RXON01003401.1:0-43078 GCA_009667805.1 Leptobrachium leishanense
CATTCTTTGCGATTGAATCCTGTTTGAGCATCTGTTGTGATATCACAATAAAGTTTGCCTTTCCTGAAGAGACTCGTGTTCAGACAATCCTTGCTGGTGTCTGGTCCGGCGCCGTCCTGAAAGTGAACCAAGTGATTCCTGTTACAGTGTAACTCACATTGCGCGGGAGCTGCAGATCCAGGACCAGAAGTGAGTGAGCCACCTAGCCTTGGACAGGCTGCTAGCCTGTTCATTTGGTATTTATTGGCTGTCTTTCACGGCTCCCCGCGAAGGAGGAGCGTGGACACAGCCTCAGGCAGCAGAGCGAAGAGCAGCCCTGGGCGGAGAGTGTGAGTGCTGCGTGCAGAGGGGATGTCTGGTGATCACTGATGAGTGCAGGCAGGGCATGGTGTGTGTCACCCTCATTGCTCCTACAGGATTTGCAGTCGCTCAGTCTGCATGATGGGGGGGTTGCATAGCTCACTCCCTGCCACCTCCATTATTCTCTCCTTTTCTCCCCCCTTTCTCTTCTTCCTCTCTCCCCCTCCCCTGTGCATCTCTCTGTCGCTCTGTCTCTCTCTGTCTGTCTCTGTCTCTCTCTCTGTGTCTCTGTCTCTCTCTGTGTCTGTCTCTCTGGCGCTCTCTGTCTGTTTGTCTCTGTCGCTCTGTGCCTGTCTCTCTGTCTCTCTCGCTCTGTTTCTGTCTCTGTGTTTGTCTCTCTCTAGCTCTCTGTTTCTGTGTCTGTCTCGCTCTCTGTTTCTGTCTCTATGTCATCCTGTGTCTGTCTCTGTCGCTCTGTGTCTCTTTCTCATTTCGCTGTGTCTCTCTGAGGCTCTCCCTGTGTCTTTCTGTGTCTGTCTCTGTCGCTCTGTCTCTTCTTCCTCTCTCCCCCTTTCCCTCTCTCCCTCCCCTTCCCCCTCTCTCCCCTTCTCCCTCTCTCCCCCTTCCCCTCTCTCTCTCTCCGTCTCCTCTGACCCCTTCCCCTCTCTCTCTCCTTCTCCTTTCACCCCTTCCCCCTCTCACCCCTTCCCCTCTCTCTCTCCCCTTCTCCTCTCTCTCTCCCCTTCCCCTCTCTCTCCCCTACCCCTCTCTCTCTCCCCTTCTCCTCTCTCCCCTTCCCCTTTCTCTTCCCTTCTCCTCTCTCCCCTTCCCCTCTTTCTCTCCCCTTCCCTCTCTCCCCTATCCCTCTCTCTCTCTCCTTCCCATCTCGCTCTCCCTTCCCATCTCTCTCCCCTTCTCCTCTCACCCCTTCACCTCTCTCTCCCCTTCCCCTCTCTCTATCTCTCTCCTTCTCCTCTCACCCTTCCCTTCTCTCTGTCCTTCTCCTCTCACCCCTTCCCTCGCTCTCCTTCTCCTCTCAACCCTTCCCCTCTCTCTCTCTCCTTCTCCTCTCTCTCCCCTTCCCCCTCTCTCCCTTCCCCTCTCTCTACCCTTCTCTTCTCTCTCCCCTTCCCTCTCACCCCTCCCTCTCTCTCTCCCCTTCCCTCTCACCCCTTCCCCTCTCTCTCCCCTTCCCTCTCTCTCTCCCCTTCCCTCTCACCCCTCCCCTCTCACCCCTTCCCCTCTCTCTCCACTTCCCCCCTCTCTCTCTCCTTCTCCTCTCACCCCTTCCCCTCTCTCTCCTTCTCCTTCACCCCTTCTCCCTCTCTCTCTCCCTTCTCCTCTCTCCCCTTCCTCTCTCTCTCCTCTCTCTCTCCTTCTCCTCTCACCCCTTCCCCTCTCTCTCCCCCTTCCCTCTCTCTCTCCCCTTCTCCTCTCTCCCCTTCCACTCTCTCTTACCTTCTCTCTCTTCCCTTCTCCTCTCTCCCCTTCTCCTCTTTCTCTCCCCTTTCCTTCTCTCTCTCTCCCTATCCCTCTCTCTCTCTCCTTCCCATCTCTCTCCCCCCTTCCATCTCTCTCCCCTTCTCCTCTCTCTCTCCCCTTCCCCTCTCACCCCTTCCTCTCTCTCTCTCCTTTTCCTCACACCCCTTCCCTCTCTCTCCCCTACCCCTCTCTCTCTCCCTTTCTCTCTCCCCTTCCCCTTTCTCTTCCCTTCTCCTCTCTCCCCTTCCCCTCTTTCTCTCCCCTTTCCTCTCTCTCCCCTATCCCTCTCTCTCTCTCCTTCCCATCTCGCTCTCCCTTCCCATCTCTCTCCCTTCTCCTCTCACCCCTTCACCTCTCTCTCCCCTTCCCTCTCTCTATCTCTCTCCCTTCTCCTCTCACCTTCCTTCTCTCTGTCCTTCTCCTCTCACCCCTTCCCCTCTCTCTCCTTCTCCTCTCAACCCTTCCCCTCTCTCTCTCTCCTTCTCCTCTCTCTCCCCTTCCCCTCTCTCCCCTTCCCCTCTCTCTACCCTTCTCTTCTCTCTCCCGCTTCCTCTCACCCCTTCCCTCTCTCTCCCCTTCCCCTCTCACCCCTTCCCTCTCTCTCCCCTTCCCTCTCTCTCCCCTTCCCCTCTCACCCCCTTCCCCTCTCACCCCTTCCCCTCTCTCTCCCACTTCCCCCCTCTCTCTCTCCTCTCCTCTCACCCCTTCCCCTCTCTCTCCTTCTCCTTTCACCCCTTCTCCTCTCTCTCTCCCCTTCTCCTCTCTCCCCTTCCTCTCTCTCTCTCTCTCTCTCTCTCTCTCTCTCCTTCTCCTCTCACCCCCTTCCCTCTCTCTCCCTTCCCCTCTCTCTCTCCCCTTCTCCTCTCTCCCCTTCCACTCTCTCTTACCTTCTCTCCTCTTCCCTTCTCCTCTCTCCCCTTCTCCTCTTTCTCCCCTTTCTTCTCTCTCTCCCCTATCCCTCTCTCTCTCCTTCCCATCTCTCTCCCCCTTCCCATCTCTCTCCCCTTCCCCTCTCACCCCTTCCTCTCTCTCTCTCCTTTTCCTCACACCCCTTCCCTCTCTCTCCCCTTCCCCTCTCTCTCTCCCCTTCTCCTCTCTCCCCTTCCCCCCTTTTCTCTTCCCTTCTCCTCTCTCCCTTCCCCTCTTTCTCTCCCCTTTCCCTCTCTCTCCCCTATCCCTCTCTCTCTCTCCTTCCCATCTCGCTCTCCCTTCCATCTCTCTCCCTCTCTCCTCTCACCCCTTCACCTCTCTCTCCCCTTCCCCTCTCTCTATCTCTCTCCCTTCTCCTCTCACCCTTTCCTTCTCTCTGTCCTTTCCTCTCACCCTTCCCCTCTCTCTCCTTCTCCTCTCAACCCTTCCCCTCTCTCTCTCTCCTTCTCCTCTCTCTCCCCTTCCCCTCTCTCCCCTTCCCCTCTCTCTACCCTTCTCTTCTCTCTCCCCTTCCCCTCTCACCCCTTCCCCTCTCTCTCCCCTTCCCCTCTCACCCTTCCCCTCTCTCTCCCCTTCCCCTCTCTCTCCCTTCCCCTCTCTCTCCCCTTCCCCTCTCACCCCTTCCCCTCTCACCCCTTCCCCTCTCTCTCCACTTCCCCCCTCTCTCTCTCCTTCTCTCTCTCCCCTTCCCCTCCTCTCTCTCCTTCTCCTTTCACCCCTTCTCCTCTCTCTCTCCCCTTCTCCTCTCTCCCCTTCCTCTCTCTCTCTCTCTCTCTCTCTCTCTCCTTCTCCTCTCACCCCTTCCCTCTCTCTCCCCTTCCCCTCTCTCTCTCCCCTTCTCCTCTCTCCCCTTCCACTCTCTCTTACCTTCTCTCTCTTCCCTTCTCCTCTCTCCCCTTCTCCTCTTCTCTCCCCTTTCCTTCTCTCTCTCCCCTATCCCTCTCTCTCTCTCCTTCCCATCTCTCTCCCCCCTTCCCATCTCTCTCCCCTTCTCCTCTCACCCCCTTCCCATCTCTCTCCCCTTCCCCTCTCACCCTTCCCCTCTCTCTCTATCTCTCTCCCCTTCTCCTTTCAACCCTTCCCCTCTCTCCCCTTCCCCTCTCTCTCCCCTTCCCCTCTCTCTCTCCCCTTCCCCTCTCTGTTTCCCCTTCTCCTCTCTCCCCTTCCACTCTCTCTCCCTTCTCCTCTCTCTTCCCTTCTCCTCTTTCTCCCCCTATCCCTCTCCTCTCCCCTTCCCCTCTCTCTCTCCCCTTCCCTCTCTCTCTCCCCTTCCCCTCTCTCTCTCCCCTTCTCCTCTCTCCCCTTCTCCTCTCTCTTCCCTTCTCCTCTCTCTTCCCTTCTCCTCTCTCTTCCCTTCTCCTCTTTCTCTCCCCTTTCCCTCTCTCTCTCTCTCTCTCTCTCTCCTTCCCATCTCTCTCCCCCTACCCATCTCTCTCCTCTTCTCCTCTCACCCCTTCCCCTCTCTCTCCCCTTCTCCTCTCACCCTTCCCCTCTCTCTATCTCTCTCCCCTTCTCCTCTCAACCCTTCCCTCTCTCTCTCTCTCTCCTTCTCCTCTCTCTCCCCTTCCCCCTCTCTCCCCTTCCCCCTCTCTCCCTTCCCCTCTCACCCCTTCCCCTCTCTCCCCTTCCCCTCTCTCTCCCCTTCTCCTCTCACCCCTTCCCCTCTCTCTCTCCCCTTCCCCTCTCTCTCTCCCCTTCTCCTCTCCCACAATTTTGTTCCGCTATGTTTTGTCCCCAAACTGTTTCCTTCCTCTCTACTTTTCTCCTCTTCTCCCATCTCTCTTTTGATTACTACCCCCTTTCCTCCCCCCTCTCTCTCTCCTTCCCCTCTCTGTCTCTGTCGCTCTGTCTGTCTCTTCCCCTCCCTCTCTCCCCGTTTCGCTCTTCCCCTCTCTGTCTCTTTTTCTCTTCCACTCTCTGTCTCTCTCTCCCCTTTCCCTCTCTCTCTCTCCTTCCCATCTCTCTCCCCTTCCCATCTCTCTCCCCTTCTCCTCTCACCCTTCCCCTCTCTCTATCCTTCTTCTCTCACCCCTTCCCCTATTGCTTTCCATCTCCTCTCACCCCTTCCCCTCGCTCTCCTTCTCCTCTCAACCCTTCCCCTCTTTCTCTCTCCTTCTCCTCTCTCTCCCCTTCCCCCTCTCTCTCTCTCTCCCCTTCCCCTCTTTCTCCCCTTCTCTTCTCTCTCTCACCTTCCCCTCACCCCTTCCCCTCTCTCACCCTTCCCCTCTCTCTCTCCCCTTCCCCTCTCTCTCCCTTCTCCTCTCCCACAATTTTCTTCCGCTATGTTTTGTCCCCAAACTGTTTCCTTCCTCTCTCCTTTTCTCCTCTTCTCCCATCTCTCTTTTGATTACTACCTCTTTCCTTCCCCCTCTCTCTCTCCTTCCCCTCTCTGTCTCTGTTGCTCTGTCTGTCTCTCCCCTCCCTTTCTCCCCGATTCTCTTCCCCTCTCTGTCTCTCTTTCTCTTCCCCTCTCTGTCTCTATCTCTCCTTCCCCACTCTCTCCTTCCCCACTCTCTCCTTCCCCTCTCTCCCTCCTTCCCCTCTCTCCCTTTCTCCTCTCCCCTTCCCCCTCTCTCTCCCTCCTTCCCCTCTGTCCTTCCTCCTTTTCTTCCACAATTTCCTTCCCCTCTGTTTTGTCCCCTTTCCTTCCTCTCTTTTTCTCTTCTCCCCATCTCTTTTGATTACTACCCCTTTTCTTCCTCCCTCTCCCCCTTTTCTTCATCCATCTCCCCCCTTTTCTTCATCCATCTCCCCCCTTTTCTCCCTCTCTCTCTTCCCTTTTTCTCCCTCCCTCTCTCCCCTTTTTCTTCCTCTCGCCCTTATTCTCCCTCCCTCAGCGGTGATAGGTATATAATAGGGCTGTGCAGGTGTATGTAAAGTGGTTTGAGTCTAATTAGACTAAGTGCAGGGTTGACACTTTGTGATATATAAATTGGTTTAGCGATCCAGTTTGGGCACTCTGGCTCAAAAAGGTTTGCCATCCCTGGTCTAGTAGGCCGACTGGCTGGTGGCGGGGCCTCGACTAGGCCTTGCATAGTTCTAGTGTTCTAATAGGTTTTAATGTAATTTTTTTATTTTTATTAAGACCATTTATTTTTATATTAAAAAAAACCTATTGGGCCCTATTACAATCTTCACGCAAAAGTTTGCGCGTGCGCAGAAAAGCATTAACGCGAGGGGCAAAACCCTTTGCGCAGAACGTCGTATTACAATGTCAGCGCAACAAACACGCGCAGTCATCTAATGTGGGTGAACCTGCGTGAACCCTTTTCAAGCGTGCCTCGTATACTTAACATTGTGAGCGCAAATGCGTTTTTGCATTGGTACGCGGATGGTATTACAATCTATGCACAGTTTTTAACGCACAGCGTTTGCGTGCATAATTTTAACAACTGATAAAAGCTGGTGTTAATGGCAAATCTGAACGTCCTGGCCGAAACCAAATACACTAGCCCAAAAAAGATAGTAGTTCTTAATTCTCATTGGCTGAATCGCGTGAAAAAACAGTCCACAGACCGAGTTCTGCGCGCAATGTTAATGCCGCGGTTTTTGCGCGTCCGTTTTACGGGCATTATTTTTTGACGGATGAAAAAATGCGCGAGGATTGTAATACCAGCGTTAACTTACGCGCGTTAACGTTTAACGCTACACGCACAAATTCACAAGCTGCGCAAGTGTTTTTGCGCGAAGCTTGTAATAAGGCTCATTAATTTTTTAAAAGACCTATTTGTATTTTTTAAGACATTTTTAAAAATACTTTTTTTTTAATCATTTAACTGACCTTTATTATTTTGAGACATTTTTACTATGGGCACTAGTGCACTGTTTCTTAACTCCGGTCCTCAAGTACCCCTAACAGGCCGGATTTTAAGGACTATCCTGGAAGTGCAAACTGAATACTGCAATCACTGAGCAGCAAATCATATCATCTGGGCTGTGCTGCAGATATCTGGCAAATCTGATCTGTTGGGGGTACTTGAGGACCGGAAATTTATTTATTTATTTATAAACCGGGTTATCCAAAGAGATTCGAAAAGTCACCGCACGTTCGGTGACTTTTCGTTCTCTTCAATTCGGTTCGTGTTGCCAATCCCATTTCGGTGACCCTGCAGTGTATTCAGCAAGTACCACAGGGTCCCCGAATTGCAGGGAAAAGCTACCGCAAACCTGACGAAAACTAACCACAAAACCTGCCGAATGCACGCCGAAAACCCTCAAAAACATCTGGATTAACCCGTCGAAGACACCGGAAAAACCCGAGCAGGAGCCGATCACACGCAGCGAAGCCGCCGGAAAAAGCCGAGAAAAAGCCGACACCGCAGACAGAGGGAGGTGAATAAATTAGCAAAAGCGTTTGTATGAATGTGAAAGTGAAAAGCTGTTTGCAAAGAAACTACTGAGTGACAATGTCTGAAATTTACACAGGAGGTCCAGGGAATGATAATAAAAAGGGCTGTTACAGAAAAAATAAGTAAACTTAAAAGAAAATCAAAAAACAAAATCGGACTTTTTAAAAAAAATAAAAAAATAAGAAAAATGCTTAAAGTATCCTAAAAAATCTATAAATAAAGAGACTCTTTACTGCAGAATTTTATAATGAACAGTTTATCAGATATTGAATTAAAACAGGAATATTTTTAACATTGAAGCCTATGGGATTCTCCTGAATTAACTTGCCGAATTAAACCACCGAATGGCGGGGCATTTCGGGAACCTTTCACTGCTGGTTTTCGTTCTCTGAATAGCCGAAGCAATGCATTTTCATGGTGATTTCACTGTCCTCGAACAGGCAGTGAACAGGCACCGTATGTGCAGGCAGTTCGCCAGGATTTGGCGAATTGCCTGCTCTCTGGATAGCCGAATGGCCAAGAAAGGTAACCGAACGCTGATTTTAAGCATTCGGTTACCTTTCTCAAGCAATTTGGATCTCTTTGGATAACCCTGAAAGTATTTTACCAGGAAGGATACATTGAGATTTCTCTCGTTTTCAAGTACGTCCTGGGTTCAAGAACGGAGAAAGGAGATGAGAAACACTCACAGGGTAATTCAAAGAGATCCGAATTGCTTGAGAAAGGTAACCGAACGCTGAAAATCAGCACTTGGTTACCTTTCTTGGCCATTCGGCTATCCAGAGAGCAGGCAATTCGCCAAATCCTGGCGAATTGCCTGCACATACGCTGCCTGTTCAGTGCCTGTTCGAGGGCAGTGAAATCCCCATGAAAAAGCACTGCTTCGGCTATTCAGAGAACAAAAACCAGCATGGAAAGGTTTCCGAAATGCCCTGCCATTCGGTGTTTCATGCGGCAGATTTATTCAGGAGAATCCCATAGGCTTCAATGTCAAAAATATTTCCGTTTTAATTCAATATCTAATAAACCGTTCTTTATAAAATTCTGCAGTAACGAGTCTCTTTATAGATTTTTTAGGATATTTTAAGCATTTTTCTGGAGTTTTTTTTGTTTTAAGTTTACTTATTTTTTCTGTAACAGTTCTTTTTATTATCATTCCCTGGACCTCATATGTAAATTTCAGACATTTTCGCTCAGTAGTTTCTTTGCAAACAGCGTTTCACTTTTCAATCATTCATGCAAACTGTTTTGCTAATTTATTCACTGCCTCTTCTGCGGTCTCGGCTTTTTCCGGCGGCTGCGATCGGCTCCTGCTCGGGTTTTTCCGTGGTTTTCAGCAGGTTAATCCAGATGTTTTTGCGGGTTTTCGGCGTGCATTCGCCGGGTTTTGCGGTTAGTTTTCGTCAGGTATGCGGCAGCTTTTCCCTGCAATTTGGGGGCCCTGTGGCGCTTGCTGAATACACCGCAGGGTCACCGAAATGGGTTCGGCAAAAGGAACCAAATTGAAGAGAATGACGTTCGGTGACTTTTCGAATCTCTTCAATTCAGTGCAAATTGGCTTTCCCATTTCAGCCACCCTGCGGTGTATTCAGCAAGCACCACAGGGCTGTCGAAGTACAGGGAAAAGCTGCCGAAAACCCAGCGAATGCACGCCGAAAACCCGTTAAAACATCTGGATTAACCCGTCGAAGACGCCGGAAAAACCCGAGCAGGAGCCGATCACACGCAGCGAAGCCTCCGGAAAAAGCCGACACCGCAGAAGAAGGCAGTGAATAAATTAGGAAAACAGTTTGCATGAATGAATGAAAAGTGTGATACTTTTTGCAAACTACTGAGCAAAAATGTCTGAAATTTACATATAAGGTCCAGGGAATGATAATAAAAAGGGCTGTGACAGAAAAAATAAGTAAAGTAAAAAAAAATCGGACTTTTAAAAAAAAAAAAAAAAAAAAGATTAACATATCCTAAAAAATATCTAAATAAAGAGACTCTTTACTGCAGAATTTTATATTGAACGGTTTATTAGATATTGAATTAAAACGGGAATATTTTTAACATTGAAGCCTATGGGATTCTCCTGAATAAACCTGCCGAATTAAACCACTGAATGGCAGGGCAATTTGGGAACCTTTCACTGCTGGTTTTTGTTCTCTGAATAGCCGAAGCAGTGCTTTTTCATGGGGATTTCACTGCCCTCGAACAGGCACCGAATGTGCAGGCAATTCGCCAGGATTTGGAGAATTGCCTGCTCTCTGGATAGCCGAATGATCAAGAAAGGTAACAAAACGCTGATTTTCAGCGTTCGGTTACCTTTCTCCAGCCATACGGATCTCTTTGAATAACCCTGACTGTCATAGTAGCCCGGAGGCACAACTAGAAACCTCAGGGCCCAGGTGCGGGAATCCATGATGGTCCCCCCACCTCCCTACGCAAAAACATATCCCCCCTGGTCACCACACATTGGACCCCTACAAGTCCACAATGTCGACTCCACAGCAATAAAACTCACAGTAATGTGCGGTGTATATGAGCGTATCACAGACCTCCCCAGCCAGGCTCGGATTGGGACAATTGCTTTGAACAGAGCAGCCCACCGCCGATGATCCACCAACCACCGCACACCACTAAGTAAAGCCAATCAGGCACCGAACAGGGGTGAAAATAAATAAATGTAAAAAACTGCTATTCTTTAAAAAATATGAAAATAATAAAAGGTCCTATTATGAAAAAAACAGTTTAACCTCCGTCGTAGCATAGAATCATGATCAAGTGACCCACACACAAAGTATGTGCACACCGAACTGCATACGCACAACGCATGTGGCAAACGGACGCAAGTTAGGCAAGAACGTAAAACCGCTAAGACGGAAGCGCAGAGTGCGCCATGTCCGCATAGTGTCCTGTGTGCGTCATGACAAGACGTCAGACGTAGCGCATTTGCGACGTCCATCACGTTGACGCTCAGAAGTTTTTATGGTCTGGCTGACTGTACCTTAATTAATTTTATTTCCCATATTTCCCTTTTTTTTCTACATCCGTCAAAAAAATCAGACTGTGTGGTGTCTACAGTATCTTCCGTCAGTACGTCCATCCGTTATGCACGCACACAGAGTGCGCTCAGACAGCGTTCATCTCACATTAGCCTAAAAGTTGGTCTTTTTATGTTGTTTTTTCTTACCTGTTCAGTGGCTGGTTGCCTTTTTCTGGCGGTTCTTTCGAGCGGGTCATCGGCTGCGTTTGATGGGTCGTCGGCTGCTTTCGGCGGTTTGTTTGCCGTGTTGCGGCTGCATTCGGCGGTTTGTTTGGCAGGTTACAGCTGCGTTCAGAAATCACTGGGGGGAAATAATATTTTTTGGGGGAGGCAAATTATTACTTTGGGGGGCAAATAATTTTTTTATTTCATTAGGGGATAAATAGGAGGGGCTACTTTTTTCTGCTCACACACACAATCCCTGCTCTCTCTCACACACACACACACACACACACACAAACAATTCCTGCTCACACTCACACACACAATCCCTGCTCACAAACACAAACAATCCCTGCTCACACATACACTCACATACCCACACACAATCCCTGCACACTCACACACCCACACACAATCCATGCACACTCACACACCCACACACAATCCCTGCTCTCACACACACAGGTTTGTAACATACCCTAGGATTGAATCCCTGGCTGCCTCCATGGTCCTAGCTGGTCTCTCTCCACTCTCCCTCCCTGCACGTGCTGGACACTTCCATCACATGAGTAGGGGAGGGAGGCTCTGCTTGCTGCTGTGAGAGGGGGCGGGGCCAGCATGTCCCCATGAGAGCTGCTGGCTGGGCTGGCAGCCTAGTCTCCCGCCTCCTCTCCCCCCCCCTCCGTGAGGCCTTTACTTCCGGGCAGCTTGTGGGAGTTTTATCCCACACGCTGCCAAGTAAATCAGAGACCGTTCTCTGTCCTGATTGCAGGGGCAAGCAAGGTAAATCTGAGCCCCTCACACATCCGATTGTGGGTCCCTGGTATCAGGGGGCCCGGATGCAGTGGCACCCGCTGCACCCCTGGTAGTTACGCCCCTGTAGTGGACACTAACATGAATACATTAAGCAAGATAATGTGCATTTGCAGATTTCCCCTTACTGTCTCCATGTTAACATCATATTCTGGAGAAGGTGCTATCTCTGCAACTCGCCCCGGAATGCAACGCCAACCTCCCTGGTACTCGCAGTAGCGCTTCTGTGGGAATCAGCTCGTGGAGTTCATAGGGCTCCATGGAGCCTTGCGTTTCCGGGCTGCGAGCTCTGCACGAAATTGCGCAGCGCCACCGAGTGATCTCGGAGGAAGACTAGGAACTATTTCTTCAATATTTTAAACTGCAGTAAAAAGTCTCTTTATTTATTGCTATTTTTAGGATATTTTAGGCATTTTTCAGGATTTTTTCAGCAATTTTTTTTATTTTTTCATAACAGACCTTTTCATTATTATTCATAGGACCTTATATGTAAATTCCAGGCATTTTCGTTCAGTAGGTTTTTTTTTACAAACCGAGTTTCAATTTTGACACTTTCAAGCTTTTTCCTTTTTTCTACCCCGTTCATCAAGTTGTCTGCTTTTTCCGGCGGCTGCTCTGTGTTGTGAACAGCGGCTCATCGGCTTTTTCTAATGTGTTCGGTGTGTTTTTTGTGGTGGTTCCGGCGGGTGTTTGCAGCGGGTTCTCCCTGCACTCCAGGGACCCGGCGTTAAATGCTGAATTTACCGCAGGGTGGGAACTTTGATTCCCCGAAGTGCGGGGAACGAGAGAGCACGGAATAACCCCAATACTGATTGAACACTCTGCATACCGACATTTCTGGTTTAAATTTTATTTAACCCCTTAGCATCACAGGTGTTCTCCATATCTTAATGCCACATGATTGATGTGCAGCCAGCCACATCTACCACTTAGCTCTGGGGATGTTTAACAGCCATGCCCACCTGCCTAACATCAAAGGCAGCTAGCAAAAGTGATCCAAACGTGTCAAGGGATAACTAAAAGCTCATCACATGATGACAGTTGTTCACCCTCTAAGTAAAGTTTTTTGTGACTGTCATGGTATGTCACTCATCTTGAAGGGGTTACCTTAAAAAAAATATATAATATTTATAAAGATGATGCCGCCAAGGTAAAAAAAAAGCTATTGAATATCTTAGCATACATTTGGTAGGCATGCAATCGGACGACAAACAATAACAGTAGTGGTAATAATAAGCAATTTGAAAATACATTAAAAAATTACGAAAGGAGAGAATAATAACCCCTGTAAAGCATTGCAAAGTTGTTTATCGATGTGGTGAGCTACTCAGGTCAGAGGTTCAGTTATAATTAAATCAAAGACATTCAGGAATTGGTAGATCCATGTTACCTCAATATCATTTAATGTGGGGATTAGTTGAGCAGTGAGCACCATGAATGCTTTCCATTAAGAACCATTCAGTATGTTGAAAAATTTGGGCAAGTTTAATGGGACACTCTATTTAAAATAGAGCCGCCTTTTTCCATTAAATAATTGGGCAGTCGCTGTTGACAGCCTGTGCCCAATTATTTTTTTCATTTGGGTAATTATACCCACCTTTTCTCCATCATTGTGTATAGCCAATCCTCATCAGCTCAGCGACATCCAAGCCCAGAAGTCCTTGAAGCTTAAATACTCAATTTGCTCTCCTCCACAACTTGCACAGCATAAGAACAGCAAATTGTGCACCACTGCAGACTTGAGCACTTTATGCAAGTTCTGTAGCACCTGCGCAGATCAAATCAAATGGCTGCCTCTCCGAGACCGCTCACTAACGTAGGATTCAGGTCCCAGAGGGTGACATCAGCACGCTCTCTGTGTGCTGACGTCACTAGTGACGTATCTGGTGACTAGCAACTAGGAAATTCAAAATCCCAGCCACTGGCGATGCTGGGTTGGATGGAGGAAAGTCCTCCACTTCACTCAGTGTATCTGCCAGATCGGGGCAGCAGGGGAAAACTCTCCACATCCTGTCCACTTTCAAAAGATGAGTAGAGTGTTCCTTTATGTTTAATTGTCAGAGATAAGATATGAATGAGGGGACTTCATTTGTGAAAGAAGGGAGGTGTTAATTTATCTTTATAGAGAGAGCTTTCTGCCCAGACTAAAGGCAAATGTTTACCAGTTTTCCAGGGTACTAAAGTAAAGAAAGGGGATTTGTCAATTAACCAACATTGAAAAACAACTTTACGGCTTACAACTGCTAATTTAGCAATTTTAGAGTCTTTTCCCTTCAGATGGTTTCCCATTTCCTTCAGTAGAAATATGAATAATTTATCTTCATTGAGGTCTTATTAATTGGTCATGGTTGGTCTTTTTCAGTCAGGAAGCAATGGTAATGTTAATGGATTTCCAGGTAGCACAACTTGTGAATGTGCAGATCACAATATTGACTGCCAAATTAATGTACAGATTGTGCCTTATATTAAATACTAGTACATAGTACTTGAATGTTCATAGAGGGATGTGATTTCTTTTTCTTAAAGGTAAATGATGTCTGGGTCTCTCTTCCAATAAGTTTAGCGAATGGTTCCTTGACAGTCCAACGAAGTGGAAGATTTGTTCAAACTGAGACTGATTTCAACCTTACAGTTGCATATGATACTAATCAATTTCTGGAGGTGAAGCTTCCTACAACCTTTTCTAATCTAATTTGTGGAATGTGTGGCAACCTTAATGGGGATGGAAGAGATGATTTCATGATGCCAAATGGACAACAAGCACAGAACGCTAATCAGTTTGGAGACAGCTGGATGGTAGATTATGAGAATGACTTAACCTGTACCCCATTACCAACTCCTGAAGTTTGTTCAACAGAGAAGGAAGAAATATATGCGAGCAATGCATATTGTGGCATTATAACAAGTAGAGATGGTCCATTTCAGGCGTGTCATTCTGTGATCAACCCACAAAGATTCCTAAGTGCCTGTGTATTCGATCTATGTGCTGTTGGCGTTGACGCTCTGTGCCCTTCTTTAGAATCTTATGGCTCTGCTTGTCATATGGAAGGATTGCCTATATCTTGGAGAACTTCAACATTTTGCCGTGAGTATTTTATGGTGTTAAATCCAATGTGTAAAGCACATCTAATGCAGTGATTCGCTACACAAATTTTTTTATGATACAAAAGAAAATGCATTACATGTTTAAAAGATTAACTAGTTGCCTGTTGTTGTATATAGAATGGATATTACAATAAGCTGCCTTAACACTGATACATGTTAACAAATTCTATTGTTCTTGTTCCTCAGCCCTGCAGTGTCCTGCTAACAGTCACTATAAATTATGCTCCACTGCTTGTCCTCCCACCTGTCTGGACCTGTCTGCACCAATTAATTGCAGTAAACCATGCACGGAAGATTGTGAGTGTAATGAAGGCTTTGTTCTTAGTGGAAGTTCCTGTGTTCCTATCAGTAACTGCGGTTGCTTTTACAATAACTTATATTATGAGGTTAGTATTCTGGTTTAATATTTCATACTTCATGAATTCTATTAGTAGTAGTAAAAACACATATACAAAAACATCCAGAAAAGCCTGGACAGAAAAGATACTCTTGATACATACACACAGGACAACTTTATTAAAATACACAAGCACAATAACTGCAACATTGTCATTAGGCATATAATAATCCTAATGAACACCAGTTATTCATGCGACAAGCATCGAGCGAGATGTCTTTTTAGCAGTTATGTCAGTGTTGTTATTTTTAACTTTGGGTTACTGTTCTGAAGGAAAATGATGATTTATTTATTCACTGATAAATGGTGTATCCCTTGTCAGACATTCCATCTGGTTGGGCTGCATCCTATACATTTGCCTGCCTCTTTGGTGATAGTCTGATAGGCATAGTAGTGGATTATTGTTCTATGCTTGATAAGTACAATTTCTGTATGTGTCTTGATTAGGGATTAGGGATGAGCTGTTCGGTTCGATCAGTTCGGAGTTCGATTCGAACTTTGGCCGTTCGCAAGTATGCGAACTTCGAACTTTTTGGCGTGTTCGGTTCGAGGTCGAATGTTTTTTTGTTTTTTTTAAAAAGTATAAAAAATGCTTAAAAAAATACTAAAAAATCCAGAAATAAAGAGACTCTTTACTGCAGAATATTATAACAACGGTTTATTAAATATTGTATTAAAAAACTACCAAATGTCGTCTAGGTGCAAAGATTCTCACCTCTAAATGACCTGTGCTCTCAAACGGCGTAAACAACAGGTGTTCAATTAGTGTTTGGAAATAACGTATGCTTCTAATTAGCAATTAGAATTTGATACATTGCTTGCAGACTCGGTGGGGGCTCCTGCACATGTATGAACAAACACTGTGCTTGTTTTGAATTCTAAGAAGTGTTCATTTCTACTATATGATCCTCTCTGATATGCTGTTTAACCCCTTTAGGACCAGGGCTCTGTAAAGCCAATCATTAATGATGTAGATGTTATGTCATTTGTCATCAAGGGCTTAATAAAATCTTTATCACACTCCTTAGATTTAAACGTAATATTCCAATATTTGTATGTCATGTACCTCTCCCGAAGGGCCTATGTGAGCATACAATTATTATTGTGTTAGAAATGTCTATCATAAAGCGTACAAGCTGAGTCCCTAGAGTCTCTGACTATCCATTGTCATATATGCCTTGCTTTATACATATAATACATTCCCTCATCTAACAGGATAGTAGCCAGTCCCTGTGCATTTTAACCTCTTAAGGGTGGCTAGGTGTCGTGTGTGGGTCTCTGATGGCAATGTTTCTACACATCCTTCAAATCCGCCACTTCACGGGCAGGTTATGGGGACCTCCTAGGCACGATATTTAAAGGAATTTTTCGTTTTTATTTTTAACCCTTATTTTATGGAAAACTCACTGTTCCTTTCATAACTTCTTTTTTTAAAACTTTTTGTCCTTGTTTCCTGTCCCACAGGGCACTACCAGGACCCCATACAACTTTTAAGGCAAACATCTTGCATATATGCCCTCTTGGAGGGCACTCTAAAAACCGAACTTATGACTCCCATTGACTTGCATTGAGTTTGGTTCGAGTTCGAACTCGAACTTTTGAAATTGTTCGAGTTCGAATGCGAACCGAACACGGGGGTGTTCGGCTCATCCCTAGTCTTGATCTAGGCGCAGGGGTCTCAAACTCAAATTACCTGAGGGCCACTAGACAAGTTTACATATTCAATGGGGGCCGCATGCAAAATTTGAAACCCTTTTTTTTATTTTTTTATTAAACTGTTTTCTTCTACAGCAAAGTGTTTTTATTTCTGAACATCTTGTAATTTTCTGGGGAAATTTAGATTTTTTATTCATTTTTTAAGGTGTTTTTATTTTATTCTGTACTGGGCCTTTTCTTTTTCTCTCCATTCTCCTGTCCCTCATTCCTTCTGTCCCCCCGTCCTTATGTGTCTTTCCCTCTGTCCATCTGGCACTTTCTGTGTCCATCCTTCAGTCCGTGTGTCTCCATCAGTCCCTGTCACTCTCTCTCTCTGTCTCCATCAGTTCGTGTCTCTCTCTGTGTCCAGTCCCTGTCTCCAGTCCCTGTCTCTCTCTCTCTGTCTCCAGTCCGTCTCTCTTTCTCCAGTCCCTGGAGTATGATTAAGGCCGCTTGAGGCCGAAACGTCGCGACGATTTGTTCCTTGGGGTTTATTCCCATAATTAAATTTCTTCATCTAGCAGCCTGAGACCCGTTTATTTTTTATGCACTGGATGAGGAAGGTGGACTGTCGGCGTCCCCACACACGGTGACTCGGCGCTAGATTCTGTGGGCTCCCGCTGTCTTGGAGATTGCGGCGTTCGTATTGATCTTTCTCCAGTCCCTGTCTCTCTCTCTGTCTCCAGTCCCTGTCTCTCTTTCTGTCTCCAGTCCCTGTCTCCCGTCCCTGTGTCTCTCTCTCTCTCTCTCTCTCTCTCTCTCTCTCAGTCCCTGTCTCTCTCTCTGTCTCCAGCCCCTGTCTCTCTCTCTGTCTCCAGACCCTGTCTCTCTCTCTGTCCCCAGTCCCTGTCTCTCTTTCCCCAGTCCGTCTTTCTCTGTCTCCAGACCCTGTCTTTCTGTCTCCAGTCCCTGTCTCTCTCTCCAGTCCCTGTCTCTTTCTCTGTCTCCAGCCCCTGTCTCTCTCTGTCTCCAGCCCCTATCTCTCTCTCTCTGTCTCCAGACCCTGTCTCTCTCTTTCTTTGTCTTCAGCCCATCTCTCTCTGTCTCCAGACCCTGTCCCCCTCTCTCTCTGTCTCCATCAGCCCCGTCTCTCTCTCTGTCTACATCAGCCCCTGTCTCTCTCTCTCTCCATCAGCCTCTATCAGCCCAGTCTCTCTCTCTCTCTCTCTGTCTCCATCAGCCCCTGTCTCTCTCTGTCTCCATCAGCCCCGTCTCTCTCTCTGTTTCCATCAGCCCCTGTCTCTCTCTCTCTCTGTCTCCATCAGCCCCTGTCTCTGTCTGTCTCCAACTTCTCTTTTTTGTTTTTCCCCTCCTCTGTGTTCTGCTAAATCCTAAACCCCTAATCAGCAATTCTTCTCCCCCCACATTACTCTACTCACCAGGTTTCCCATTGCCTGCCTGTCTGCTGAGGCCTCTGTGCACAGACAGCTGGTAGGAAGGGGGCGGAGCCAGCACGCAGGGCATGTGTGTCTCCTGTAGCAGAGCAGCTTTACGGAGACGGTGTAGGGCCCTGCCTGTTCTGCTCTTCCCTTCCGGTTTTCACAACGCCTGCACAGACAGCCTCAGCAGCAGACTGTGCAAGGGTCCCTCACGGACACCTTGCTGATCCTTGCATTCTGCGGGCTGTTTGTAACTGGTCCGCGGGCCACAAATGGCCCGCGAGTCGGTACTTTAAGACCCCTGATCTAGAGTGTAGCAATTTGCTAATGACGTAGCTTTTTTTAGTTGTCATAAGAAGTGAATAACCCCCCCCCCCCTCTGTGTGCTCAGCATAATAGACATTTATTTGAGCTGCAATTCAGATGTTCGGTTTAGTTTTCGTGGAGAGTTTGGCTCTACTCAAGCTGATTCCCTATTATATTGGTCAGGCTAATTACTAGAATAGTTACGGCATTATAGGCAGTGTTTACTTCCTATGTTTTAATCCTTTCCTGATAATCCTGACATACTTGCTGATGAGGTCGTCTGAGTAGGATCGGAGTCTGCTTTTTATTAGCAGGGCAGCAACGTGATGGTGTATCCCTGTGTACCCACCTGGCTTGTTTGACTATTCTTGCTTTGCATCCCTGTGTACTGACCCAGTTTGCCTGATTACCCTAGTTATGTATTCCTGTGTACCGACCCAGCTTATTTGACTACTCCTGCTCTGCATTTCTATGCACCAAACAGGTTCATTTGACTATTCTGTCCTGTTTCTCCCCCCTCCCTTTTCCCTACTCTGGGAGCCCAAGAGCTCTGGCACAGTTTAAACTCAGCCACTCCAAGGACTGGTAAACAGGCCTGGTTTGGAATCCTACGTTCCAGCTTTGCGAAACCCAGCCATATTAAGGACTGGTGCCATGCTGGGATAAGGTTTTTTTGCGTTGCTGTGTCTGCATGGAAAAGTTCCAGTCTCCTTGCTCTCATGTGGAAGGGTACATTTTCCTTAGGATGTCTTTCACATATGACTGCATGGCTCAGGATTGCATAGCATAAAACATATCCCTAGTGCCTAAAAAGACCTTGTACAAAAAGCAAAAGTAATCACTCCTCTTTCCAAAAAATAAAGTTCAATTGTGGCATACACTTTGCTGATGGATCAGGTGCTGCATTATTGTCCCATCTGTCAGGGACTCGCACTGTAGTACTGTGATGATCTTGTAGTAACATTTTGGGGATCTTGAGCACATGGGGGCAATCTGGATGCATGGTGGCACATTTTGAAGATCTTGGGAATTTATAGTGGTACATCATGGGTGTAATGGGTGCATGGTAGTACATAATGGCAATCTGGGGGGAATTGTGGCACATCTTGGGCAGGGTGGCACATAATTGAAATTGTTTGCACATGGTTTATTTACAACAATATAACCAGTGAATAAAAAAAGCACACTGCAAGTGCCCAAACAACCAGTAATTAAAGTGAACGCACTTGTGTAGGTAAATACCAGTAAGGTGCACCCTGCTGCAAAACAAAACACCCACATGTTGTCACTTCAACATTAAACAATATTAGCAATAGATGCTGGACACCAGTGAACAAAATAATCAGTATCTGCAAAATAAATAAAAAAGTCCATAGTGCTTTCTGTATCATCATCATCCTCATCCTCATGATAAATAAAATATGTGCAAAACAATTTAATGCATGTGCTTCAAATCAACGTTTCAGAAATTCTACATTTCTTTCATCAGGACAATACCACAGTCCTCTAGTGAAGAAGGAATGGGTTAGCGAAAAATGGTTTGTATTAAAATGATTATGTAACTTGAACTGATATAGTTAAGAAAGTTCTCAAAGGGTTAACCTGAGCCGTGTGCAAAGCCCTGAACCATGTGCAAAAGAAGTTTGTCCAGGTGTCCAGCAAGCAAGACCCCTCAGGGCATGAGCCGAAACCACGATTCCTGAATAGATTCGAGGGAACGGCCGCTAATGAGATTCTGGTCTTTTGTTATCTGTTATCTGTAAATCTATACTACCAACTGAAAGGTTTCACGCGTCATCGGGGGCTATAAAATGTATATGCAAAAGTGCATCTGGACTCGGTACTCGTCGTCCTGCCATGATGCCACTGAGTCTCGGTGAATAAATCCTGCCTTCCTGAAGAATCTCTGTCTGGGTATTATTTCTCCGCCGCGGCACGAAATCCCTAAAAATCTGATTCCTATTTCATATGGTGCGGTTGGCCGGGAAACCACTGCCCTGTCTTTTTGATCGGGCACCTGAGGGATCTCCTGCCGCGTGCGTTGAGGATTCCTGATGGCCAGCGACTTCGAGGACCGGGGTGGGTTGAATGTCTTCGGTTGGCGCCACAGACGTTTTGTCTGAATCGGGATCTTCACCTGCTCCCCGGTTCTCCTGTCTCTGTGATCCAGGCTGATATCCATTGATGAGTCTTCAGGAAGTCAGTCCAGTGCTAGCGTCTGAATGGTCAGTATACTGCATCTGTCTGTCTGTGCCTTCTCCCACTTGGAGAAGATGGGAGACTTGATCACCCTCCCTTTTCAGGTTCTGGTCTCGGTATTGTGTGTGAGAGAGTCCGTGTGTATGCTTGTGAGCCTACCCAGATAGTGGGGAAGCCAATCTGAGAGCGAACTGTTGAACAGCATAGAGTGTATTATTATGGGTCGGAAGTATTCCCAGTATAAGGGGACGCCTTGGGACATGTTGGTTCTGGAGTATTTCTGGATGGGCTGCTGTGATGTGTTTTTTGAAGCAAACTCCGAGAAGTGCATTAAGTGTGTATATGTGTGAAAGCTCATCCAGGTCTGTATCTGTTATCAGTGTTTCTGTATAAGCACTGCTCTCTGTATAGCGCTCAGTGTCGGCTCTGAGTATATATCAGTGCCTCTGTATAAGCGCTCAGTGTCTGCTCTCTGTATAAGAGCGCAGTCTTGGTAATCTTGTGTATGATTTTGGTTTGTTTCTGACGTTTCTCCTGTGTAATCCTCGTGTGATATTTACTGATATTCTGTGTACCATTTCCTGGCTGTTCTGACTTCCCTCTCTGGTATCTGATCTTGGCTTGTCTGACATTCTCTCCTGGTTCTTGATCCTTTGGCTTCGGTTCTGACAATTCTATTGAATGTTGCTTGTGTCCTGTCTGTGTATAACCCAGCAACATTATATTCAGTTCGTATTAAAAGTCCTTTCTGTCTGTCCTAGTGTTCAAGGATCCCTTTAGTTGTTCGTTACTATTCTTGTCTAGTGTGTGGTCTGTCTATGTAGCTGTGTGCTCTGTCTATGTAGCTGTGATCTGTCTATGTAGCTGTCTGGTCTGTCTATGTAGCTGTCTGGTCTGTCTATGTAGCTGTCTGCTCTGTCTATGTAGCTGCAGAAAAACCTACCTCAAGGGTGGTTAAATATCCAGTATAAAGGGCCCACCTTGGCTCGTGCCGGGTGCCCCCCTAATAATTAGTCAAAATCTGCAGTGATGTATTGTTTCTGTTCCAGCATTCAAATGTGGGGAAAAAAAACCCAAAAAACATCAAGCTGCTAAATACTGTATAATGAGCTCCATAATGTACAAAGTATTCTACATATAAAACAGGAGCTTTAGCAAGTAATAAAAACCTGTGCAGGTAATAAAACAGATATCAAAAAGGGTTTTAAAAAAAAAAGATATACAGTTCAGTGTGTAATGTATGTATATTTGTTATTTTGACTCTCCCTTTGTACAACGCTACAGAACTTGTTGTTTGCGCTTTGTAAATGCTTGTGACTGTATAAGGTGCATATAACAAATGTCCAAAAGAGCGTAATGCAGCGCTTCATATATCCACAAAATACTGTGCTAGGGATTCGCTAGGATTCCTTATGCTTTGCTGCCACATTGTGCATTAATGTGAGACAAAGTCTTTAATTTAAGACAGGGTTAAACACCCTAAGAGTTCTTTTTGTGTTTGCAGAAAGTCTGGTTGGATATATGTGTATAGATATATATATTTTGTACTAATACGGGGTCCTTTATGAAGGTTGTGAAGTGCCCTGAATCTATGCATAGGTTCTGCGATTAGATATTACCCTGCCTGAATACCAGATATTGCATTGGATTATTTTTGGATGATATTAAGTGCATTTATGGCTCTGTACAATGTCGCTTGTTGCTTTTCATTAAGCAAGTGGCTGTCCGCCATTTTAAGGCCTCATGGCAAACACATGGCTGTCCGCCATTTTAAGGCCGCATGGCAAACACATGGCTGTCCGCCGTTTTGGGGATAGCCACATGCTGATGACTTTGCTATAATTGTACAACCGTGGCGCAAATAATTCATCCATAGCAACGCAAACTATTTTAAAAGGCATATCGAGCAGGATATCACCTAATATTAAAAAGCTCTAGCGAGTGATGTGCGTTTGATAATTAAGCCGGTTTTCACTAGTCTGCTTTAGAATTGCTGCTGTTTTAAGTTTGTTACGTTGCCTTTATTTGGGAAGAAAGTTGCAAATTGTATTGTAAAATATGGATCAATTCTTAGGAGCTATTTCAGATTTTGATCCAGATTTAGGTGAATCACAGAGCTTAAATCTCAGTACATACAGTAAAAGTGAACGTAAATGTGCTGCTAAGATTGGATGGATGATAATGAACCGTGTACAGAAGGCAGTGAATGAAAGGAATAAATTAGAGACCTGCAATTAATAAAAAAAAGGAGTTTTGACTGAGGAATGTTTGAAGGCCGTTCAAACCAAGAGGTGATTTGATTGTACTGATAAGGAGATGAATTGCCCAGTTACTGTTAAATGAGCTGGTTAAACCATCCGAGTGGATTTTAAGAATATTTGTGTGTGTTTAAATGCATCAGAAGTTGGGGATGTAAGGTTAGCTGTCCCATGTTCACAAGTTAGAAATGCCTTGAGGCGATCCAGATCTGTGAGAGTTAATGTCCCTTTTTAACGGATGTTATTAGGCCCAAGTGTTCCCTTTACATGCAGATTAGAGCCCACATCCCCCTGTATAATAATGGAAGATGTCATTCACAGGGTTCGCATGATGCGGGATGTGTGGTGGGATTGACTGCAAATAACTGTGAGGAACCTGATATGGAAGGGAAGATTTCACTGCTTGTATGAGAACAAAATTGTTAAAATGGGTGTAAAATTGACTTGATGGAGAAGGTTAGGAGTGAACGTGAGAACTATCAGATGTAAATGTCTAGGCTGCAAGTATGGCATAAATTGACAAGGTCGGGTGTGTCTAAGAATGAAATTGATGGTATCCTCCCTGATAGATAAACGCCCTGAAGAGATATGTTACCTCTGCCTTAGTGTGTCACGACTGATTAATGTGGTATTTTGTTTATGCTGCAGGATGTTGACGCATATTGCTTTTCCACTTGCATAAGTGGTTTTTACAATATAAAAGCTAGTGTTTTGAGTTCATTAAAGCAGAGAGACTATACCAACTGAGCCACCGTTGTCTGAGTGTTCTTTCTGGTCCATTCTCTCTCCCAGCGCTGGACGAGTGTTTCCTCTACCGAGTGTCCATCCCACCAAAGGGTCACGCGGCCGCCAGTTAACCCCTTCACGCCCCTATTCCAGGTATCTCCAAAATCCCATACCCCTTCATGAAAAGAGCAACTGGTGGAGAGCCCCACCCTCAGCCTCTGGGGGTCCTGATTCATATGAATGTAAGGGATGGGGAGTGACTGGAAACAAAGGAAATAGAAAAGAAAATAGAGCAGTTGTGAGTGTGGATGTGGCAATGTTTTTTTGGGAAACCCTATCAAGCACATTGTCAAAGATGGACCGGGTGTAGAGTGCAGACACGGTTACAGCAAAAATTACCCCAGACACCATTGTAGCCCCCAAAAAGTGAAACATGTGTTACTTTGCCTCCAAAAACAGCTTTTGGAAAGAGACAGTGCAAATAGTGTTATTTCTTCTTCCACCATGCTAAAGAGACTGGAAAAGAAACGAACGCGACCCGCTGAAAGACTAATGAAAAACTGAATTCCGTTCAGTAAAATGCCAGGTGACTCTAATGAGGTGGTGATTGATGGCACCCTGCAGTGCCTTCTCAAATATGGGGTTCTGAAGTTCTGTGTCTCAGCATGGAATACGCCCCAGTTGGCCATCCAGAAAGAAGAGGTCTGCTGTATACCCACCCCCCAAGAGTAGATATCAGGTTCTACGCAGTAACAGCAAAACCTCTGTATGAATCCACAAAGGGGGGGACATGGAAAACAAGCCAAGTATGCCTCCGAGATTCTAGTCCTTTTGGAAGTCATCTGGATACCTAAAGCAGTGAGTGTTATCCACTGCCAGGGACATCAGAAGGGAAAAGAAGTTGTTCCGAGAAAAAATAAATCCTGCCTTCCTGAAGAATCTCTGTCTGGGTATTATTTCTACGCCGCGGCACGAAATCCCTAAAAATCTGATTCCTATTTCACTAGGGCCTAGAGGACTGTGGTATTGTCCTGAAGAAAGAAATGTAGAATTTCTGAAACGTTGATTGGAAGCACATGCATTAAATTGTTTTGCACATATTTTATTTATCATGAGGATGATGATGATGATGATGATACAGAAAGCACTATGGACTTTTTTATTTATTTTGCAGATACTGATTATTTTGTTCACTGGTGTCCAGCATCTATTGCTAATATTGTCTAGGGCAGAGTCTAGGGCAGTGTTTCTCAAACCTGTCCTCGGGACCCTCATCCAGTCCACATTTTGCAGATCACCTTGGGGAAATGCAGACTGAATCCTGCAATCACTGAGCAGCAAATTATATCACCTGTGCTGTGCTTCAGATATCTGGAAAACCTGGTGTTCTGCCCTCACGATGTGTCTGAGGTACAAGGCTTGGCAGACAGCTTACAAATTGTTAATGTAAGTCCAGAAGCAAGATTGCATGAAGTCTTTCCTTTACTTTTATTTATCCTTACATTTTAGATCCTTATTAACATCAATCTTTTATTATTTACTTTACTTAAAAACATTGACGCTCTACTTACAGACTTATAATTCCAAGAACAGTGTGCAAGAAATGTGGAGCTGACTTTCTGTTGCTCTCATCAAATGGATTCCTGACCAGGAAGTAGCTGCTATGCATTGCTTACTAATGACTGACAAATTAAAGCAGCAGTACCCTAATACATTAAATGCATGGAAATATATGATTGCCAGAACACTCCCCACCTGGGATAATAACATTATACAACTATGTATCTTTTTTGAGAAGTAAGACAACTTCAGAAGCAGGTCTAAAATACACCTTTGGAGTACCTTCCCTCATGACTTTAATTTCTACCATTCTAACTTTATTGTCACTACTAGGTACAACCTTGACAATAAGTCCAACAGGCCATTCATTTCTATGAACTTGAGTGTCTTTCAGTAAGGCAATGTCTCCAACTTGTAAGTTAGGTTTGTCAGCTTGCCATTTCCTGCGTAGTTGGAGTGTCACTAGGCATTCCTGTCTCCATCGTCTCCAGAATGTATCTGCAAGACTCTGCACTTGCTTCCATTACTTGACATGAAGATCTTTGAGTTCGAAGTCTCAAGGTGGTGCCGGTGTTGTTTTGACCTTCTGAGTCAGAAGCATCGCAGGTGTCAATATTTCTGGCACTTCAGGATCTGTGAACATCGGAACTAAAGGTCTAGTGTTCATGACTGCCCGAACTTTATCCAAGATAGTTCTCTCAGAAAACTGAACCCTGTGTTTGAAGAGCTCTTCTCCTTTAATAAGACACTTTTCTTTGAATACACCTGATGATGTAGATTTTAGCTTCTGCAAGATGATTGTCATCACACTTGTCAGTGTTTGTAGCTCCGCAGAAAGATTTAGCTAAATTAATAAGTTTTGCTACTGCTCGAGTAAGTGACTTCCAGCTGGCGAATCTTTCAAACCTGTATGCTCCTAGATTACTTGCAGTAGTTTTAGTAATTAGCGCTGTGACTTGTGGTCGTATTTCTTTATCATCATCTGGTTCTATAAATTCAAAAATCTCCGACTGAGCACTCTCTTCTTTCTCTTTCTTGTTTAGAAAGGGTGGACCTGAGAACCAGTTAGTGTGTTTAAGAACAGTTGCTGTCACAGGTCTAGTCCAGTGGTTGGCCGGATTTTTATCTGTACTGATGTAATGCCACTGTTCTGGATGGGTGGACTTTCTAATGCGTGTCACTCTGTTTGATACATCTATGAAGACTTCTTTGTTCATGATCTCAAGGAAGAGGTTATCTTCCACAGATAATGCTGGTTTGTCATCACCTTTTGTTCTTTCGAACACCTTGCACCCTAGTTGATCTACATCTTCAGCTGAAGCTATAGCCTCCATGTGGCTCTGGACCTTCTGGTGTTGTTTTGAGATGACTGGTCTCTCCTTGATTTGAAAGTTGTTTGTACAGGGGCTCAGACAAGATACGCATTCATTTTGCAACAGACTTGTCTTGGCTTTAACCCTTTCACTGCTGAGGACGTGTGGGGAACGTCCTTATTGACTCCTAAGGAAAAATAGGGGGTTCCTTTGAAACCCGATATCTTCCGACTGTTGGCAGCTAGCAGGGTCATGTTTGGTATCATTAGAAAGGCCAGAGCATGGTGGCCTTTCCAATGATATCAAACATGACCATGTTTAAAGTAAAGAATAAAAATAATAAAAAAAAGAAAAACGTGTTTTTTTAAGACGTGAAATGGCTCAGCAATGAAGGGGTTAATTACCACCTCTACGCTGATGACACTCAGATCTACCTCTCTACCCCTGATCTCTCTCCCTCTGTCCTCTCAAAAGTCAGTGACTGTTTATCTGGCATCTCCTCCTGGATGGCCTCCCACCACCTAAAGAGCAACATGTCAAAGACTGAGTTCCTACTTATTCCTCCCTCCAATGCCTCCCCACCTCCTGACTTCTCCATCACGGTGGAGGGTATCCCCATCTCCCCATCAAACCAAGTTCGCTGTCTTGGAGTTACACTTGACTCTGCTCTTTCCTTCATCCCCCACATCAAGTCTCTTTCCTCCTCCTGCCGATACCAACTGCGTAATATTTCCAGAATTCGGCCATTTCTTACCGCTGTCACCACAAAACAACTCATACACGCCCTGGTAATCTCCCGACTCGACTATTGCAATAATCTCTTATCTGGCCTCCCTCTGTCCCGCTCTCCCCCCTACAATCCATCCTGAACGCCTCCGCCAGGCTAATTCACCTCACCCGCCGCTCTGTCTCTGCCGCTCCCCTCTGCGAGTCCCTTCACTGGCTCCCCATCCACTGCAGAATTAAGTTCAAAATCCTTATCCTTACCTACAAAACCCTCACTAACTCAGCTCCCCACTACCTGTCCTCACTAATCACCAAATACACCCCAGCCCACTCCCTAAGGTCAAACAGTGACCTGCGCCTAGCTTCTCCCCGCATCACCTCTTCCAATGATAGACTGCAGGATTTCTCATGCGCAGCCCCCACTCTCTGGAACGCTCTCCCTCGTACTGTCAGACTTTCCCCTAACTTCTCTTCCTTCAAACGCTCCCTGAAAACATTCCTATTTAGGGAAGCCTACCACCCAACTCACTGACGCAACCATCAATCACTCTCACCTTGCAGTCCTCTCCTCCTGTTTCCAACCCCAACCCTCCCAGATTGTGATTTCCTATGGGAATAGGGCCCTCATCTCCTCCTGTACTGTTTGTCTAATGTTGTTCAATGTATTGTAACCCTGTCTATACTGTGCTTATTGTACAGCGCTGCGGAATATGCTGGCGCTTTATAAATAAAGAATAATAATAATAATAATAATAATAGACATTCAGTTTCGCTGGCTTGTGTTCTCTGTCCAGACACACGTCACCAAAGATGACCCATCCAAGGTCGAGACATTGCGCAAATGGTGCATTGTGTAGTCCATTGTACTGTTCTCTGACCTTGTGCACTCTCAGTGCCTGCTGTTGCACCTGTCTCGCAAACCTGGATCTAAGAACTTTGCCCTGGATCTCTTCTTTTCTTGGATTCCATTCCAGGTTTTACCCAGGCTCTGCACCTGGACCAGGCTCATGGAGATCCAGCCTGGGTCTTCCTTTTCTAGCCCTGGACTTCCAGCTGAGGTCCATCCATGATTAAGCCTCCATAAAAGGCAGATATACCCAGCCAGCAGTGGTTCTGCATTGTGCTCCCTGACTGAGGTCATCTGGATGTGTGCAAACCTGCTCCTGCTTATCCAGTGTATCCAGCGCTTTATCCACAGTCTGTGGTCAAAACCCTGCAGGACACTGCTCAAGTGGGTACTCCCAACTGTGTAGCCCACTATCCCCTGTGTATGGAGACCTACCTGTGGATTGCAAGTGTTTACCACCGTCTCTGACCTTTTGATCTCAAGGTACCACTGTTAGCTATCTGGATTTATTCCTAGTGGACCCTGTCTGCAGTCTGGGACTGCATAGTCCACTACCCTGACTCTCCATCCAAGACCACTTCCTGGACTGTAAATACTATGTGCTGAACTCTTGCATATGGACAGTAACCCTGTCATTGCCTGTGCTGTCCAGTATTGCATTTCTTTATTCTTTCAAGTGCCTGCTGCCAAGGCATATTTACAGTAAGTTTCATTAACCCTTTCGCTGCTGAGGCTTTTCCCGCCCCTATGCTGAGGTCATTTTTACCTGTTTTGGCGCTTGATGTTTAAACGTGTTTTGAAGGCTTATTTTAGTATATGACCCAGACATATTATATATCGTTCTTTCCGTCAGACTCGGTAGATTCATAATATGTCATTATTATATGTATACGTTATGTCATGTCTGTATATTATAACAAAAAATGCAATAAAATATGTATTTTCAATAATTTACAATGTGTAAAGTGTTTTTTTCCACATTTTAACATGCGAGCAATTGCGGTTATATTTTTTATGGGGTGCGCTTGTTAAAAAAATTAGAGATGGGGTCTCATTACATTTTTTTTTTGGGGAAAATGACACTATTTTTAACAAACGCACCGCATACAAAAATCGTTAGTGCAGCATCATTGTTCACATTATAATTGAAATGGGAACAATATTGCTGCATTAACAAACCAAAAAAAATAAAAAAAAGTTTTTTTTTTTTTTTTTTTTTTTTTTTTTTAAATTTATTTTTATTTTTATTTTTCCTTTTTTTTTTTTTTTTAAAAATTTTTCACTTTCATGTTTGGTATCGTTGGAACGGCCATGCTCTGGCCGATCCAACCATACCAAAATTTAACCCCTAGCTGCCACGGATCGGGAGATAGGGAGTTCATTGGAACTCCCTATCTCCACGGTTGGTGGCAGTTAGGGGTTAACTCTAGGACTGGCGTCATCGTGCTACGCACGATGACGCCAGTCCTCTGGGGGAGTTCCCGGAGGCTTGGCCGACATCCAAGATGTCGGCCAGCTCCGGGAAAGGATCGCGAACCGGCGCTTTTCAGCGCCGATTCGCGATCCAGCTCCCCAGGGGTTAATGCCAGGCATCATTTGGAAGGGCAGGCTGTGCCCTTCCAAATGATGCCTGGGTTAACCCCCGCAGAGCCGCCGATCGGGAGGGAGAGAGGTCCGAACGACCTCCCCCCTCCCTTTCAGGCACCTCCTCCGCACATGCGGGGGGGGCGCCTGAATTAGGTGTCATCGTGCCCCCGCGATGACACCTAATTCTGGCGGCTGCTGGTCCGGATGCCGGGCTGACATCCAGTATGTCAGCCCGCACCGGAGGGGCCAGCGATCGGCCGGAACCTGGCCGAACGCTGACCCCAATGGGAGGACGCGCTCAGCGCGTCCTCAGCACACCAGCGGGACTGCTGAGGACGCGCTGAGCGCGTCCTCAGCAGCGAAGTGGTTAAACTTATTCATTGCGTGATTCCTGTCTGGCCTCCCCTCTGTGTCGCCGCCTGCTGGGCTCATACCTGAACCGCACACGCCACGTGACACTCCGTATGTCTCTTCCTAGTATGAGGAGGATTGCAGAGTCTGGATCAAGTACTGGTATCTTTCCTGCTATTTGTCTCAGATGAGGATGCTGATGTGCAATTTCAGGCGTGGGGATCTCTGATCTGTCGTCTAGTATCATATCGCATTCTATGAGAGTTGGCAGAGTTAGCTGTGTTTTTCCATCTATTGACTCCATGATGTCGTTGCTTGCTCTCCTCCCTGATGTCTCCATAATGCCTGAGCAAGTCTTCAAGGTATATGGAGCTGAACTTCCTTTATCGTCGAAGAGGTTGAAGGGCTCTGTTCTTACCAAAGACCTATTGCTTTGCTCGTCTAATACTGCATACATTGTCACCGCTTTCTCTTTGTGGCCTTCAGGATTTACCTTGACTAAACATATTTTGGAGCATGATCTAGGACTAAATTTCTCTGTACAGATCTCAGTACATTTTGACGTTATTCCTGGTGTTGCGTTCTCCTTTTGCTCCCCACCATGATCTTCTTGGGTGGTTATGTTCTCTTCTGCCCATGGTGCTGGGCCTGGATGTAGTGCAGAAAGATGCTTGTCACTGGGGCATTCTCTGCATTGTATTGCTGTCTCACAATCTTTCGCAAGATGTTGAGTTGAAGCACAGCATCTGAAGCAGATATTCTTGTCTTTAAGATAGGACCTACGTTCTTCTATTGTCTTGCTCCTGAAACTGCAACATTTTTTTCAGAGGATGAGATTTGTTGTGTATCGGACACGGTTTGTCTGGATCCTCTACAGTCTTTCTTGTGATTCTATTGTTGACATAGTCGGACTCAGGTGGCACCTCTGTCTTTTGTACAGACACTGTTGTTCTTGGTCCCTTGTTCATCTGCAGTGATTCTGTCTCGATAGAGTTTGGTTTTCTCATGTTCAAAAAGGAAAGCTTGGGTCATTGCGGATTTTCGCTTGATTCGTTATGAACGTAGTGAAGAAAGAGAAATGTGGAAATGCCACTTGATAGCGTTCTTTGTATTTTGAAGCTTCTGTAACCCATCTTTACTGCAGGTTGTAAGGGAGTTTCCCTATTATAGGGTTGACCCCACGTGCAGTGTCCAGATATGAGAGACCTGGTAGGTGTCCACCAGTTTTTGCTGCTTCAAGCTCCAGGAGTATGTCTCCAAGCTCTCTTAACCTTTGGTTGTCTTTGTTATTTTTGGAAAATTTTCAATTTTCTTCAGGAGTGCATCTTCAATTACGTCTGGTGACCCATAACATTCTTCCAATCTCTGCCATACCATTGTGAGCCCTGCTGTTGTGTCATGAGCATGTGCTGATCTGATTCTTTTGGCTTGCTCAGAAGACTCTGGTCCGAGCCATTTAGAGAGTAGATCTAGTTTTTCTCTAAGGAAAGATGACTTCCAGGCCCAATAATTTTTGGGATGGTCGTCAAACTTCAGGAGACCGGAGCTCACCATTTCCCAGCGTATCAGGTACTTTGTTACATCTGTAGTTCCAGCTGCCTCGGGTGAACATCCTCTGGGAACAGAACATGGGCTTGATTGTGGCTGGTAGGATGGTGGGGTTGTTGGGCTAGGCTTAATCTGTTTATATGGTGGGTTTTCTTCATTGCAAATAACTTTCCTGTAGCCCACATTGGTGCTTGCCTGGGTAGGAATTATGTTGTTTTTGATTTGGTTTCTGGAAGGGCTGACAAACTTGTTTCTGGGTTCGTAAACATTTGGCTTGTCATATTGGAACTCTGCTTCTGTCATGCCCTGCTCCGCGGCCCGCTCCCAGTCCGGACCGCCATGCTGGGAGAGATACTATACTCACCCGAGGTCCCTCGTGGCGCGCTACTCCAAGTTTTCGGTCTGCAGGATTGAGAGAGGAACCCAGGAGACGCCCCACGCCGCCGGCCAGATCTGAATGCTGAAAGTGAAAGCGCGCATGCGCGAGTACAAACTTCCCTAAGTAATGTAAAGTCTGGTACTCTGGCGTCCTTGGCTGGCCGATTAGGGGTACTGCTTGACATCTGTTCTGGAGATCCTCGTATTCCTCCCATTGACCTACCAAAAACTCAGGTACCTCAACTCCACCTACGATACCCAGGTGAAAGGTATTCCCATGATCCTTTGAACCCTATTTAAATCCACCGCCCTTCTCAACACATTAACCAGGTTCTACTGTTGCCTTCCACTTCAGTTTTCCTAGTGCTCCTCGTATTCCTGACCACGTTCCCTTCTCTGATCATCGACCCGGATTGCCATATCGACCACGATGCCTTCTTCTACCCATCGACCCAGATTTCCATATCGACCATGCTACCGCCTTCATTACTATTTTGTTATTATTCTGGAACTTTTGTTACTTGATTTACATTCTTTTCCTATGTGCTACAAATCCCTACTTCTCAAGAAGACCATCCCAGCTGTATCATTGTTCTGGACTTAAGTTACTTTCCTTGTTTCACTAAAGATTGTTTATTTCTACATGGTTTCCTGAATTCCTTACTCCTTCGGCTTGCCATTGGGTTCCATACTAATAATACACAGGGGTCTCAAACTCTGCATTACAGCTTCAGTCTTGCAGACTCTAGGTGTATCCAAGTGGCCTGCTGCTAGGGGAGTTTTTGACAGTTTTGCTGCATTGTCGACTTGTTGATCAGTGTACACGGTTGTGTGTAATTGAACATACTCACAGGAACGTTGAACTGCACTGAGAGGTGTCATCTGGTCTTCTAAGCCAGGGAATGCTTCTCTAATACTGTTCTTCTGCCGCTTTCATGAGAACCTCAGCTTCTGCTAATGCTGCTGAAGCTGCTTTCTCGTGTTGGAGAATATGTAGAGATGTTTTCACCTCTGCTTTTCTTCTAGCAGTTTCAGCTTTGCTTTCAGCATTTCATCTAGCGGTTTCAGCCTCATTTTCAGCTTTTCTTCTAGCTGTTTCAGCTTCATTTTCAGCTTTGTTCTTATGATGTTCTTCCTCTATGTAGCCCTGTTCTCTTATCATTTCAGCTTTGCGTATTGCATAGGAAGCCATTGCACGTGCTTTTTCTGCATTTGCATGGGCCCTGATGGCAGCAGCACTTGCTGATGACAGGTTGGAGCAGCTTGAATGTCTTGAACTAGTGCACTTAGATCTGAGAGGTTCAGCACATGCTGATGTCAAATCTGCCTGACTAGAGACAGTGGAGCTTGTGCACCATGACCTGGTTTTTGGTGTGCTAAGTGTGATTTGCTCTGCATCTGAACGCTGAGGGATGACTGTTGTAGCATTCTGTTCTGTGTGCTGCATGGTGAGACAGATTACTACTTTGCAGGGTCTGTTTGAAGAAGTTAGATAGAGATGTGTAGAAAGAATCCACTTTTCTTGTGACTAGGAGTGCTGAGTATAAAGTCTTTTTACTCTTCTGCAATCACGACGTGTCTGAGGTACAAGGCTTGGCAGGCAGCTTACAAATTGTTAATAAAAGTCCAGAAGCAGGATTGCATGAAGTCTTTCCTTTACTTTTATTTATCCTTACGTTTTAGATCCTTATTAACATCAATCTTTTATTATTTACTTTACTTTACTTAAAAACATTGATGCTCTACTTACAGACTTATAATTCCAAGGCCTGTGTGCAAGAAATGTGAAGCTGACTTTCTGTTGCTCTCTGAACATCAAATGGATTACTGACCAGGAAGTAGCTGCTATGCATTGCTTACTAATGGCTGACAAATTAAAAAAACAGTACCCTAAAACATTAAATGCATGGAAATCTATGATTGTCAGAACACCTGGCATCGGAGGGTCCTGAGGACAGGTTTGAGACACACTGCTCTAGGGCAGTGGTTCTCAACCCTTGTCCTCAAGTACCCCTAACAGGTCAGATTTGCCAGATATCTGGAGAACAACACAGGTGATATGATTTGCTGTTCAGTGATTGCAGTATTAAGACTAGGGATGAGCTGTTCGGTTCGGACGGTTCGGAGTTCGACCCTAACTTAGCCTGTTCGACTAGATCGCGAACACCGAACATTTCCGGGTGTTCGCCGCATGTTCGACCACAATGGACCACAATGCATTTTCCCATTGGCCTGAAGCTCGTAATTGGCTACAGCCTTGCACCTGACCACAGGTCTGGTGCAAGACTGGTTCAGCACTATGCCAATCACGGCTCAGAGTCCTGATTGGGCAAAATTTGCCCAATCATGGGCTCACAGAGCTAAGTCCCGCAGCACACTATATAACGTTTCCACGTGCCGATTCTGCACGCATTTCAGAGGAGATTTCAGAGGAGATAGTTGTGTGTTTTTACTGCCGGTCTGCCACGCTACTGGGAGGGGTCTCATTTCTACCAAATATCAGGGAATTTAGGTTATTTGTGTCTTGTCACTGTGCCAGCAAGTTTTTTTGGGGTTTACAACTTTCTTTATAACATTTGTGAATTGAGGTGATCTTCTGTGTCTTGTCACACAGCCAGCAAGTCTTTTTGGGGCTCACTAATTTCTTTGAAACATTTGTGAATTGAGGTGATCTGTGTCTTGTCACACATCCAGTACCACGCAGTATTTTGGGGCTCACTAATTTCTGCAAAACATTTGTGAATTGAGGTGATCTGTGTCTTGTCACACATCCAGTACCACGCAGTATTTTGGGGCTCACTAATTTCTACAAAAAAATTGTGAATTGAGGTGATCTGTGTCTTGTCACAAATCCAGTACCACGCAATATTTTGGGGCTCACTAATTTCTTTGAAACATTTGTGAATTGAGGTGATCTGTGTCTTGTCACTGGCTGCCAGCTATCAGTGTGTCTCACTGAGTTATACCAGAGTTCTTTAAATATTTATACCAGAGTTGAATCAGAGTTCTGTATATTAATCTATATATCACTCACCATGTCTGAAAGAACAAAAAGGACAGGCAGACGCTCCCAGACACAGATAAGAGGGCAAGCAGCCCCTGTGTCGGGAGGCTGTGCCACTGGTCGTGGTGGACGTGGTGCATCCTCTGCAGGGGCACGCTTGTCCTTTCTAACTGGTGCTGGCCGTCTTAAGCAGCAGCAACATACAGAGGACTTGGTGGATTGGCTAACCAGGCCATCCTCATCCTCTGAGTCATCTGCCAGCCAGGTTTCTAGTGCTTTACAGTCCACCTCAGCTGCCAAAGCATCTAATGCAGCCTCCATGTCCACAGCTACTCCTGCCGTAGCCTCGCTATCACACATGGAGGAGTCAGCTGAATTGTTTGACTACAATGAGAGTGACATGTTGCTTGAGGATGCGCAGCAAGTACAGTGCTCTGATTCAATCTCTGAGGTTGAGGAATGGAGTATAATCAGCCTAGAGGAAGGGGGTGCCAGTGATGACACACAAATAACTGGCACTCATGTTGCCCCAGCAGCTGCATCATACTGCCAAGTTGGCTCCAGTGACGAGGAGATAGGGGGTGATGAGGACAATGATGATGAGGTCACTGACTCCACCTGTGTGCCTGATCGAACAGATGAATTAAGTGAGTAAGAGGGGGAGGAGGAGGCACAGCAAACACGAGGCACAACATCCTCTGTGACCAACCGTAGCACTAGCCAGTCCAAGGCATGCATCACATGGCAGGTCTGTCTGCTCCACCACCACCACCTCTTCCTCCTCCTCCTCTTTCTCTGTCTCTGGCGAAGTGGCAGTTAAACCGACGCCTGACAGGGTCTACGCAATGCCTCAAGCAAAAAGATGCCATACTGTGCTTGAGCTGGTTTGTTTAGGGGACACACCAGGCCAGAAATTCTGTCAGATCTGCAGGGGCAGGTGTAGAGATGGTTAACACCACGCCAGCTTGAGCTGAGAATGATCGTCTGTGATAATGGCAGCAACCTTCTCTCCGCCCTACGCAAGGGTAAATTGACGCATGTACCATGCCTAGCACACGTCCTAAATCTGGTGGTACAGCGTTTCCTAACCAAGTATCCAGGGCTGCCAGAGCTTCTCATCCAGGCCAGAAAAGTCTGCAGCCACTTCAGACGGTCATTCCCAGCAAGCGTCCGCCTGGCAGAAATTCAAAGATAATTCCACCTTCCCACAAACCGTCTGATCTGTGACATGCCCACCAGGTGGAACTCGACATTAGCAATGCTGCAGCGTCTGCACAAGCAGCAGAGGGCCATCCTACGAGTACCTGTGTGAGTATGGCACAAGGGCAGGTTCAGGTCAACTTATTTTTTTCCCCCCGTAGTGGCTGATGATCAAGGATGCATGCACTGTACTGTCACCATTTGAGGAGGCAACGAGGATGGTGAGCAGGGACAGTGCATGAATCAGTGACACAATTCCTTTAGTGTTCCTGCTGGAGCACACTCTGCGTGGAATTATAGATGTGGCTCTAGAGGCAGAGCAGCGGGAGGAAGAGGAGGCCTTCCCTAGCTCTGAAGGCCCCAGTCTTTCCGCAGACAGCATTCCAACGGGTCCTACTCAGATCAGACAGGAGGAGGATGAGGAGGAAGAGGAGGCAGAATATTTAAGTAGTGGGGGCATTGAAGGTGGGGATTCCTCAAAAGAGGGTTTTGTGTGCCCAGAAACAGAAGGGCTAGTGCGTGGCTGGGAGGAGGAAGTGCACGATACGGTCATCCTCATTGACCAGGAAGACTCGGAAGCTAATGCCACCTCCAACCTACGCTGCATGGGCTCCCTAATGATTGAAAGCCTGCTAAAGGACTCCAGGATTCGTGCTATCAAGAAGAGGATTACTGGTTGGCAACCCTTCTTGATCCACGATACAAGGGTATCGTTGCAGAGCTCATCCTGCCCGCACAGAGGGAGCACAGGATGAAAAAACTTGAGGACGCTCTAAAGCGACACTTGTGTAACACCTTTCCAGTCACTGGTAGATTACCAAGTGCTGACACACGTGCTTCTGAGGCTGCGGATGATAAGCGGAATAGTGGTGAAGGTCAGGGCCGCTTGACTGATGCATTTTTACATTTTTTTATTCTCGTGTCCTCGACGCCCAGGGACGTCAAATGTAGGCACCCATTGCCAGCGTCTTCACCATATGGTGCAGGACTACCTAGGGGCAAAGGCAGACCTGGATACCTTTCCAGCAGATGATCCACTGGCTTACTGGGTGTTGAGATTGGATCACTGGCCAGAACTTAGCCAATATGCTATGCAGCTACTAGGTTGCCCTTCATCTAGCGTGCTTTCCGAAAGGACGTTCAGTGCCGCTAGAGGTTTTGTCACCGACAAAAGAGTGCGTCTGTCCACCGACTCTGTAGACCGGCTGACATTTATAAAAATGAATCAGTCCTGGATCAGCAGCTATCAATCCCCTGATGCTGAAGTAATGGAATAGATCGGGGATGTCCTATTCTGCATTCACAAAACCTCCAGCACTGAACTCTTCCACACTACCACAAAAGGGTGACGGTGTGAAGGCACTTGCTGCCATGAAAGGCACAATATTTGGCTGCACTGACGCCTATGCCAGATTTATATCATTTTAATTTTTTGAACCGCAGGGTCCAACCCTGCCCTCTTCCACAATACCACAGAGGGGATACTGTATTATGATGGCACTTTCAGGCCTGGCACCAAAAGCACAATATCTGGGTGCACTGACGCCCATTACCAGATAAAAAACTTTTCAATATAGGACCACATGGTCCAGCCCTGCATTCTTCGACAATACCACAGAGGGGTTACTGTATGATAGTACTTGCAGGCCTGGCACCAAAAGCACAATATTTGGGTGCACTGCCACTGACACCTGTATCAGATTCATATCCTCAGAGGGGTTACGGTGTGACGGCACTGTTGGGGACGCTAAAGGACCAATTTTGAAGCACCTATTGTTACTTTCATCCAAAGCCTGCAGAAGTTTCACAATAATTTAGCCAAAAAAATCAGTAAACTTTTTCTGCGTGTACGAAAATGTCTCCTCTTTTCATACAGACTGCCGCCCCAAGCAGTTGTTTATGGATAGATTAAAGGAAAAGCATTTACCGTCTTTTGAAATGTAATTTTTTTGTTTTTAAGTGTTTCTATACATCCTAGAAATACGCCACTTCACGGGCAGGTTATGGGGACCTCCTAGGCACGATATTTGAAGGAATTTTTGGTTTTTATTTTTAACCCTTATTTCATGGAAAACTCACTGTCCTTTAAAACTGTTTTTTTAAAAACTTTTTGTCCTCGTTTCCTGTCCCCCAGGGCACTACCCGGACCCCCATACACCTTTTATGGCAAATATCTTGCATATATGCCCTCTTGGAGGGCACTCTAAAAACTGAATTTTCAGCCCCATTGACTTGCATTGGGTTCGGGTTCGGACCCGAACATATGGGAAGTTCGGGTTCGGGCCCGAACCGAACTCGAGGGGTGTTTGGCTCATCCCTAATTAAGACTGCATTCCCCAAGTTAATCTTTAAAATGTGGCCTGTTAGGGGACCTTGAGGACCAGGATTGGGAACCACTGCTCTAGGGCAATAACATCAGTCAGATACAGTTTCTCTATCTAACATAACCTGGCTCTCCCGAGCTCTAACTAACACAAAAATGTCCATCTCTATTTTGGCAGAACCAACAAAAATGAAAACGTTTGCCAACTTTATCTTCAAACGGCCAGCCTCAAAGCTCGACCGTGTGTGTGTGTGTGTGTCCTTTCCTTCTTCCTGCTTCCTTCCACCCAGGAAACTTTAAAGGACTTGACAATTAGCAGGTGGGGGAAACTTTGCAGCAAGGATCAATTGAAAACACATATTGCCCTCCTGGGCTCAAACAACCCAATCCTCTCTTACAAACAAAGGGGGAATATACATGTCATCGCAAATCATTCCCCTCACCTTATCACAATTAGGGATGAGCTGTTCGGTTCGATCAGTTTGGAGTTCGATTCAAACTTTGGCCGTTCGAAAGTTCGTGAACTTCTAACTTTTTGGCTGTTCAGTTCGAAAAAAAAAATTGTGTAAAGATTATAATTAAAGAGACTCTTTACTGCAGAATATTATAAGCAACAGTTTATTAGATATTGAATTAAAAACTAATGTCTAGGTGCAAAGATTCTCACCTCTAAATGACCTGTGCTCTCAAACGGCGTAAACAACAGGTGTTTAATTAATGTTTGAAAATAACATGTGCTTCTAATTAGTCCGTCTCATGAATTTGATACATTGTATGCAGACAGGAGGTACCAGGTGTCGTGTGTGGGTCTGTGCTGTGACGGCAATGTTTCCATACATCCTACAAATCCGCCACTTCACGGGCAGGTTATGGGGATCTCCTAGGCACGATATTTGAAGAAATTTTTCGTTTTTATTTTTAACCCTTATTTTATGGAAAACTCACTGTTCCTTTAACCCTTTCACTGCTGAGGCATTTCACCACTGTGTGCAGAGCTAATTTTTACCGCTTTCGCACCATCATGTTTAAACGCGATTTGAAGCCACATTTTATCATACGACCTAGACATATTATATATCGTTCTTTCCGGCAGACTCGGCAGATTCATAATATATAATTTTTATATGTATACGTCATGTTCTGCCTGTATATTAGAACAAAAAAATGCAATAAAACTTGAATTTTTAATCATCTGCAGCGTGTAAAGTGTTTTTTTTCACGTTTTATCACATGAACATTTGCGGTTATATTTTCTATGGGGTGCCCTTGTACAAAAATTAGAAATGGGGACTTATTAAATTTTTTGGGGGGAATTATGTGATTTTTAGCAAACGCACACATAGAAAAAAATCATTAGTGCAGCATCATTGCTCACATTATAATTGAAATATGAACAATATTGCTGCATTAATAAAAATAACACACAAAAAAATACAGGTTTTTTTTATTATTATTTTTTTACTTTATACCTGGTTATGTTAGGTGTCATTCTAAAGGACATGCTCAGGCCTTCCGATTGACACCGTTCATGACCCCCTAGCTGCCACGGTTCTGGAGATAGGGTGTTCATTTGAACCCCGATATCTCCACCAGGGGATTCCGGGCAGCTAGGGGTTCCTCGGCTATCTGACGTCATCACACTATGCGTGAAGATGTCAGGCAGTGAGGGGGGACCCAGGGGTGGAGCCTCCATCCAAGATGACGCCCCCACCGGAGCTAGGCCGCACTTTGGCGCCGCAAGGCGCTGAAGTGCGACCCGGTGCCTAAGTGGTTAAAGCCAGGCACCGCTTAAAAGGGGAGACTCTCCCCTTTTAAGTGGTGCCTGGCTTTTTTTTGCAGGACCTCCCGATCGGGAGGGAGAGGGATCCAAATGGATCCCCCCCCCCTTCCAGGTGATCTCCCGGCATTTCCGGGGGCAGGGCCGGCGCTAGCGTAAGGCAGCACAGGTGGCCGCCTTACTATCTAGCTTCCTGACAGTTTGTGGGGGCGGAATTCCTCGACCCCGAGCGCCGCCATCTTGGTCGGCCAGGGAGACCTGGCGCAGCGCTAGGGGCCGAACCACCTGACCAGCGCCGCGTGCGATCTCGCGAGAACGTTGCTGCGCTGGTCATGTGGTTCCCGCCCGGCGAACGGCAAAGCTGCATCATGTGAGGGGCCGCTCGCCACCATAAGGAACGCTGGCGGAGCCTGGCAGCAGGTGAGAGCTGGGGGCAGATATATCCATATGTGAGCTGGGGGCAAATATCTCCATATCAGCTGGGGCAATACATACCCATGTAATCTGGGGCAAATATATCCATGAGTTGGGGGCAAATATATCCACATGTGATCTGGGAGCAAATATATTTGTACTCTGGCGTCCTTGGCTGGCCGATTAGGGGTACTGCTTGACATCTGTTCTGGAGATCCTCGTATTCCTCCCATTGACCTACCAAAAACTCAGGTACCTCAACTCCACCTACGATACCCAGGTGAAAGGTATTCCCATGATCCTTTGAACCCTATTTAAATCCACCGCCCTTCTCAACACATTAACCAGGTTCTACTGTTGCCTTCCACTTCAGTTTTCCTAGTGCTCCTCGTATTCCTGACCACGTTCCCTTTCTCTGATCATCGACCCGGATTGCCATATCGACCACGATGCCTTCTTCTACCCATCGACCCAGATTTCCATATCGACCATGCTACCGCCTTCATTACTATTTTGTTATTATTCTGGAACTTTTGTTACTTGATTTACATTCTTTTCCTATGTGCTACAAATCCCTACTTCTCAAGAAGACCATCCCAGCTGTATCATTGTTCTGGACTTAAGTTACTTTCCTTGTTTCACTAAAGATTGTTTATTTCTACATGGTTTCCTGAATTCCTTACTCCTTCGGCTTGCCATTGGGTTCCATACTAATAATACACAGGGGTCTCAAACTCTGCATTACAGCTTCAGTCTTGCAGACTCTAGGTGTATCCAAGTGGCCTGCTGCTAGGGGAGTTTTTGACAGTTTTGCTGCATTGTCGACTTGTTGATCAGTGTACACGGTTGTGTGTAATTGAACATACTCACAGGAACGTTGAACTGCACTGAGAGGTGTCATCTGGTCTTCTAAGCCAGGGAATGCTTCTCTATACTGTTCTTCTGCCGCTTTCATGAGAACCTCAGCTTCTGCTAATGCTGCTGAAGCTGCTTTCTCGTGTTGGAGAATATGTAGAGATGTTTTCACCTCTGCTTTTCTTCTAGCAGTTTCAGCTTTGCTTTCAGCATTTCATCTAGCGGTTTCAGCCTCATTTTCAGCTTTTCTTCTAGCTGTTTCAGCTTCATTTTCAGCTTTGTTCTTATGATGTTCTTCCTCTATGTAGCCCTGTTCTCTTATCATTTCAGCTTTGCGTATTGCATAGGAAGCCATTGCACGTGCTTTTTCTGCATTTGCATGGGCCCTGATGGCAGCAGCACTTGCTGATGACAGGTTGGAGCAGCTTGAATGTCTTGAACTAGTGCACTTAGATCTGAGAGGTTCAGCACATGCTGATGTCAAATCTGCCTGACTAGAGACAGTGGAGCTTGTGCACCATGACCTGGTTTTTGGTGTGCTAAGTGTGATTTGCTCTGCATCTGAACGCTGAGGGATGACTGTTGTAGCATTCTGTTCTGTGTGCTGCATGGTGAGACAGATTACTACTTTGCAGGGTCTGTTTGAAGAAGTTAGATAGAGATGTGTAGAAAGAATCCACTTTTCTTGTGACTAGGAGTGCTGAGTATAAAGTCTTTTTACTCTTCTGCAATCACGACGTGTCTGAGGTACAAGGCTTGGCAGGCAGCTTACAAATTGTTAATAAAGTCCAGAAGCAGGATTGCATGAAGTCTTTCCTTTACTTTTATTTATCCTTACGTTTTAGATCCTTATTACATCAATCTTTTATTATTTACTTTACTTTACTTAAAAACATTGATGCTCTACTTACAGACTTATAATTCCAAGGCCTGTGTGCAAGAAATGTGAAGCTGACTTTCTGTTGCTCTCTGAACATCAAATGGATTACTGACCAGGAAGTAGCTGCTATGCATTGCTTACTAATGGCTGACAAATTAAAAAAACAGTACCCTAAAACATTAAATGCATGGAAATCTATGATTGTCAGAACACCTGGCATCGGAGGGTCCTGAGGACAGGTTTGAGACACACTGCTCTAGGGCAGTGGTTCTCAACCCTTGTCCTCAAGTACCCCTAACAGGTCAGATTTGCCAGATATCTGGAGAACAACACAGGTGATATGATTTGCTGTTCAGTGATTGCAGTATTAAGACTAGGGATGAGCTGTTCGGTTCGGACGGTTCGGAGTTCGACCCTAACTTAGCCTGTTCGACTAGATCGCGAACACCGAACATTTCCGGGTGTTCGCCGCATGTTCGACCACAATGCATTTTCCCATTGGCCTGAAGCTCGTAATTGGCTACAGCCTTGCACCTGACCACAGGTCTGGTGCAAGACTGGTTCAGCACTATGCCAATCACGGCTCAGAGTCCTGATTGGGCAAAATTTGCCCAATCATGGGCTCACAGAGCTAAGTCCCGCAGCACACTATATAACGTTTCCACGTGCCGATTCTGCACGCATTTCAGAGGAGATTTCAGAGGAGATAGTTGTGTGTTTTTACTGCCGGTCTGCCACGCTACTGGGAGGGGTCTCATTTCTACCAAATATCAGGGAATTTAGGTTATTTGTGTCTTGTCACTGTGCCAGCAAGTTTTTTTGGGGTTTACAACTTTCTTTATAACATTTGTGAATTGAGGTGATCTTCTGTGTCTTGTCACACAGCCAGCAAGTCTTTTTGGGGCTCACTAATTTCTTTGAAACATTTGTGAATTGAGGTGATCTGTGTCTTGTCACACATCCAGTACCACGCAGTATTTTGGGGCTCACTAATTTCTGCAAAACATTTGTGAATTGAGGTGATCTGTGTCTTGTCACACATCCAGTACCACGCAGTATTTTGGGGCTCACTAATTTCTACAAAAAAATTGTGAATTGAGGTGATCTGTGTCTTGTCACAAATCCAGTACCACGCAGTATTTTGGGGCTCACTAATTTCTTTGAAACATTTGTGAATTGAGGT
>RXON01003402.1:0-72298 GCA_009667805.1 Leptobrachium leishanense
TGCTGCACTAACGATTTTTGTATGCGGTGCGTTTGTTAAAAATCGCGTAATTTTCCCCAAAAAAAAATGTAACGAGACCCCATCTCTAATTTTTTTAACAAGCGCACCCCATACAAAATATAACCGTAATTGCTCGCATGTTAAAATGTGAAAAGAAACACTTTACACGTTGTAAATTATTGAAAATACATATTTTATTGCATTTTTTGTTATAATATACAGACATGACATAACGTATACATATAATAATGACATATTATGAATCTACCGAGTCTGACGGAAAGAACGATATATAATATGTCTGGGTCATATACTAAAATAAGCCTTCAAAACACATTTAAACATGATGAGCAAAACCGGTAAAAATGACCTCAGCACAGGGGCGTGAAACGCCTCAGCAGCGAAAGGGTTAAGCTCTTTTGTTTTGTTAAGTCCACCTAGTGGTCATTTTAAGAAACTGCAGGCAATTTAGAAATTCAGGAAGTGTGAGTTACCTCATGGCTGTTATGTGGTGAGCAGATGAACCCTCGCTGATCTGAGTCCCACGGAGTCAGATCGGCAGGGTTTCCTCCTCCGGCATACTGACGTCATCGCGCCATGATGGTGCGATGACGTCAGTTTCAGGCGTCCCCCCTGCCGGAGCAGGGGAAGCGCCTGAAGGGGAGAGGGGATCCTTTGGATCCCTCTATCTCCCCATCGCCGGGGACCAGGTGGCTGTGGCCAGCATCGCTGGAAGGGTCACAGCCTGACCTTTCCAGCGATGTATGGGGAGTTAACCCCTTAGTTGCCAGGTCGCGACCGGGCACTAATTTGTGCCCGATCGCCAGTGGCGACTCTAGGAACAATATTTAGGGGGGGCACAGAAGATACCGCAGTCAAAACTGGGGGGGGGGCACTAATAATTTTCACCACTAAATCATACCACTGAATAAAACTAAGGGCCCAATCACCTGATGTGAGCTAAAACACTATCGCTAAAGGAAAAAGTTAGTGCGAGTCGCTAAAACTTACAGGGTTATTCAGAGAGTGTGAAAAGCAGGAGAATGACTGGAGAATGAAAAATTCTAAGTCAAAATTCTCCCTTTCATCTCACTTTCCAAATCGGCTATTTTGACCTAGAATTTTCCATTCTCCAGTCATTCTCCTGCTTTTCACTGCTTTCTGAATAACCCTGTTAGTACCTGACGACCTACTAACAGATCACCTTGTCTGCAGTAGTCCATGAACAAGGTCGTTTGGCGCACGCTAGGGAAACTCTAAGACCCGGGTTGAGACCCAGCGCTAATGCGGTTGTGTACAGGATAGAACGTTATTTCTTTTCCATACCTATCCCCCGCCCTCACAAGCTTGAATATGAACACATCCAGTGAATAACCTCACACCCCTGCATTATTAAAATCCTCCACGGTGGCCGCATCATCCATGTTGATATGCACACATATATTAAGGCTGATGGGCATTGCATGATAAATGCCACCCAACAGCATGTAGAATCATTACAATGCATTTAATAGATCCAAAAGGAAGGCCAGGTGAGCGACAATAATTTCCCTGCTACAGCATATAAATAATACATGTTTCAGGGCAAGACTTATCCATGTGTTCCTTTAAACATGGTCCACACAGTCACCCTAATAATCAACTGCTTACATACTATGAATAACCCCCAGCATAAAATGGTTAAAATTAGGCAATATATTAGAATTAGGATATATGTGCATAAAGGATACATTTATAATAGAGCTTACTGCAACAGCAGCGACATTGCTGACCAGATCCATTACTATGGTGTATGGGGCCATGAGAACACCTGTGCTGCATTCCTTTCAATTGCCTATTAATTTTGGACGAGGACCTGGTTTTTCTGTTTTTTTTGGAGTTAGCACCAGGGTTGAGCAGTAGGTAAAATGTTGCAATTAGTGCACCTCAAAAAATTTAGCGCTGGTACCAAGTGATCTGTTAGCTGCAAAAGCGCTAGAGATCTCTAGCACTCCCTGTGTTAAGTATAGGACGCGGAAAGTACAGTAAGCTCGCGGTACAAATCGCTAATAGCAACGCGCCAAGTGATTTTTCCCGTTTGTAGTGGGAGGCAAACGATCTGTTGGTCAGGTGCTAGACTCGAATAACCTGGCGCTAACGCAAAATCACGCCGACGCAAGGGTAATAGTGCCCTAAATAAGTATATATAAATAAGATTCCAAAACCCCAGAGTAATGTGATGCAATGATGCCTTTTTGTTGTACTAACCTGATACTTAAATTCAATATTTTTTTGCTGCAATTCGGCAGTTTTCGCTGAATGTCTGATAGCTGCTTCAGCGACTCCACTTTTAGCAAATTACAGTGACCATTCGCTAAATAGGGAATTCACCTTATTTTCGGAAAAATAAATTCCCCGAAATGTGGCGGAAAGCAGAGGATCTAAAGAGGAAAGAGTCTAACTTCCATAATAACCCCTAAAATGCCTTAAACCCAGAGAAATACAATAAAAATAATAAACAATGTGGCATTTAGCTACCCCTTAACCCCTAAAATGCCATTCATCAAGGGAAACACAAATGTATACTGTAAGGGTTGAATCCTGCCCATTAACCCTTAACATACAACTAAAACCAAGGCAAAAACTAACGTAATACACAATGTAGTGTATAGTCTGAACATTAACCATTTCACTGCTGAGCCATTTCAACCCTGTGAAAATGTTTAAGTTTAAGTACACGTTTTTATTTAATGTTTTATGACTTTTAATTCACACTGAATATGGTCATGTTGGGTATCATTGGAAAGGCCAGAATCTGCCCTTTCAAATGACACCTAGATCGTCCATATACAATGCATAGCGACGGAGATAAGTTGGTCCAAAGAAGTGTGGGAAGCTGGATGCTGATTTTTGGAGGGGGGCACATGGGGGGCAAGGAATAACCTAGGGGGGGCAATTGCCCCCCCTTGCCCCCCTGTAGAGTCGCCTATGCCGATCGCGGCCTATTTCCGGTGGGGGCCGTCATCTTGGATGCAGCCCCCACCTCTGGGTCCCCCCCCCGCTCAACTGACTCATTGCACCATGCGCGATGATGTCAGTTAACTGGGGAACCCCCTAGCTGCAAAGGGATTTCCTATGGAAATCCCATAGAGGATAGGGGGGTTCTTTGAACCCATTTATCTCCTGATCGGTGGCAGCTAGGGGGTCATGTATGATATTTCTGGAAAGGCCAGAGCATGGCCTTTCCAATGATATCAAACATGACCATGTTATACGTAAAATAAAAGTTAAAAAAGTAAAAATAAAATAATAAAAAAATAAATACTTTTTTTTTTAAAGCAGCACTATTGTTCACATTTCAATTATAATGTGAACAATGATGCTTCACTAATGATTTTTTTTGGGGGGGGTTAGCTAAAATCACGCAATTTCTCCCCAAAAAAAAATGGGTTCCCCGTTCTAATTTTTTTTAACAAATCTACCCCTAGCATATGACTGCAGAGCCTCGGATAATAAAATTTAAAAAAAAAACACTTTACACACTGTGGAAGATTGAAATTTTATTGAAAATTCACATTTATTTACTTTTTTTTAAAAAATTTGTTATAGCATTTTGGCAGGGCATGACATATACATATAATAATGATATATGAGGAAAAAGGGGGGTGTTTGTGAGGGTCCTGAGAATTTTCTCACTGCAATTGTAAAGGGTCATCCAGACGTGGACCCCTTGCTTGATGTGCCTAGAGGGGTGTCAGCTATACCCTCCTGACGAGGCCCAATAAGGCCGAAACGATCGTCGGGGGTTGCTGCACCTCTCGTGCAGGGATGACGTCCTTGGCAATCAGTGCTGGCCACCCTTTCTGGGTGAGAGCAGACTGATTTGCATATGGAAAATTCATCCCTGTAATGGCACAATCAAGCTAAAACCTTGTTTGTGAGACCTGAGCGGGCACCCACCGTAGAGCAGGCCATTAGTGCTGTTGCTCATTCTCAGGACCCTCACAAACACCCCCCTTTTTTCTCACTGTAATAATGATATATTATTAATCTGCCGAGTCTGCCGGAAAGAACGATATATAATTTGTCTGGGTGGTATAATAATACGTAGATATGAGAAGTACAGTGGAGGCGCTAAATAGGGTTCAAATTAAATAATTTACAAGTGTATATGCAGCCTGCTGAGAGGGAAACACAAAACCTCGACAGAAATGTGCTTAAAGAGATACGGAAAAGGAAGTTGGTTCAGTGACGCAAGAAAAATTCTGAGGAGTAATAGTAGCTACTTTATGTCAAAAGTACGTGGAGAAGAGGGTTTACACAGGCTAGATGGTGGAGGTGGTGGAGAAGGTACTGTATAGGAATAGAAGGAGGTATGAGTCCTAGGGGGGGACAAAATACCCACTTAGGATATAAGCACAGTCAAAAAAAAGACCAATAGTAAAGTGCTATTGTGAATAAAGGACTGATTTGGTTCAAAAGTGAAAATATTCAAATAAAGTGCATAGACAAAAAGTGCAAACAGAGTGCATACGTGGCAGTTACCACCTGAGGTATTGCTGTTGGCAGTGATAGTATGCCTAATTAGCTCCAACCAATAAAAATGGAACCAGTAAAAATTTGCATCATAAAAAACAACGATAGTTCATAAAAACACCTTACAGAAGACACGTCTTATGCGACATACGGATGGTCATAAAGTGCTAAGTGTCTATCGTTACGCAGATAGAAGGGAACAGTCAATTGGTTCAGGAGACACAGAATTTAGAAAATTCACATAAACGCACGTCTTGTGCAAAATACAAAAATAAATAAAAAATAAATAAAAAGTGCATATAAAAAAATGGTTGTTATAAACAGTGATAAAGTGCAACAGTGTCTATGGTTAAACGGGATAATCCTGCGGAAAAAATAAAGTCGCAATCCCAAAAATGCGCACGTCGTAAAGGTAAGCTATTTGAGAGTGGAGAATAGGACTGGAAAAAAGTCTATATAAGTCTAACACTCTTAACATCCAGGCATGTATGGAGTTCCAGATGGGTATCTTCTCCTTGAAGTTCTGTTATCTTTGTAGTCCTCGGAAGAAAAAGGGGGGATAATAGTACAGCACTGTATAAACCCGTTGGCTATGGTATGGATCAAATGAGGGGAGATACTTACACTTTCCAGAGCCTATACTTTCCAGGCTCTGGTTCAAAGTACACTGCGCCAAATAAAGAGTGGCCTCTTCCCTTCTTTGATGTTCTTTTTACCTCAAATACAGGGAATTTAAAAAAACAGAGCGATCATAGCGTAACTCAAGACACTATTCAAATAAGTATAAAGTATAAATGGTCTCACTCACCGATGATGGAGCCTTAATGGTTCAGGCTCAATTTCGTGGCATGCAGTGCTCCTTTAATCGGTGGGCACCAACACCTCCTTTGTCAGCTTACAAAAAGTCTCGGTTAGACAGATTGAATGATGCTCATATTGTATATAAAGAAAACTTGTTAGGCATCTGAGTATACAGTCTATTAAATGACCATGTAGACTGGAGTGGTATGCAAAAAAAGGGGGTCAATTACTTTATTGTAAAAATTAAAAGTGGATTGGAACAAGGTATTAGATCAGGGGGAAGGATCAAAGGGGATACGCGTTTCGGCAGAAAATGCCTTCATCAGTCCATATCAGGAAAAAAAAAAGGGGCAACCTGGGGCACTCCACAAGTCAGATCTTATATAGTTTGGTGCACAGTGTGTTAAACGTGTTTTTTCCTTTACTTCCGGGTTCGCCGGTCTCCCAGTCACATGTTAGCCATGATGTCATCATTATGTGCCGCGACTGTCATGGCGGTGCGTTCCATCCCAGAACTTGCGTTTCATTCTGCGTGTCAAGATTTCTTTATATACAATATGAGCATCATTCAATCTGTCTAACCGAGACTTTTTGTAAGCTGGCAAAGGAGGTGTTGGTGCCCACCGATTAAAGGAGCACTGCATGCCACAAGATTGAGCCTGAACCATTAAGGCTCCATCATCGGTGAGTGAGACCATTTATACTTTATACTCATTTGAATAGTATCTTGAGTTACGCTATGATCGCTCTGTTTATTTAAATTCCCTGTATTTGAGGTAAAAAGAACATCAAAGAAGGGAAGAGGCCACTCTTTATTTGGCCCAGTGTACTTCGAACCAGAGCCTGGAAAGTATAGGCTCTGGAAAGTGTAAGTACCCCCCTCATTTGATCCATACTATAGCCAACGGGTCTATACAGTGCTGTACTATTATCCCCCCTTTTTCTTCCGAGGACTACAAAGATAACAGAACTTCAAGGAGAAGATACCCATCTGGACCTCCATACATGCCTGGATGTTAAGAGTGTGAGATTTATATAGACTTTTTTCCGGTCCTATTCTCCACTCTCAAATAGCTTACCTTTACGACGTGCACATTTTTGGGATTGCGACTTTATTTTTTCCGCAGGATTATCCCGTTTAACTATAGACACTGTTGCACTTTATCACTGTTTATAACAACCATTTTTTATATGCACTTTATATTCATTTTTATTTATTTTTTACCCATCTGGACCTCCATACATGCCTGGATGTTAAGAGTGTTGTCGGATATAATCTCTGCACGTGAATACAACACGTTTTATATATTGGATTTATCAGCCAAGCCTCCAATATGTCTATATTGGACTTCCTACCTCGGCAGTTGCCTCCAATATATCAGGGATTATTATTTCATAAGAAACTTATACGAGACACAAATATCAATCGTTTATATTTCTTAGAAATTATCCTGAATTCTTTTAATTGTCTGTGTTTTGCTTTGAAAAATACAGTAATCAACTATCGGATAAAAATATATATATATTTATTACGTATACAAAAAAGTTTCAAATCTCATATTATAAACAAAAATTTATAAACCACAATCCATCAGCATATAAAAACTAGCTTCACAATATATGTATCTCCGGTTAGTAACTGCATATATGATTAATATAATTTACCTTATCAGTTAGTAACTAATACACAAATGGTTAATAAACATTTCTGCTTAATACAACATGCATTTCCCAGCAAACAATGTTTAACCAGCAAGCTCTTATAGATATATATATATATATATATATATCTCTATGCTACAGGGATCAACAAAAGATGAGCTAATTTAATGATAAGTAATAAAACTTATTTAGTGAATCCTCCCCTAATCTCGAGAATTAAACTTCTAATCTTTTGCTTCTTATTTTGTAGTTATATAATTCCTTGCTTATTAATTTTAATCACAGTAATTTCCAAATTCAATATACATATTGGTATCAATCTTACAACATTTCTTTTTAGGAATAAATCCTTATATCCACTTCTTCATATTTCTATCTGCAGAATAGAAAATACTTAGAATTTGGATCTAACCCAAGTATCTGAGAAATCTCAGTCTACGTTGCAAGAATATCTACAAATATATATAATTACATTAATTCCTTTTTTTTTTTTACATTACCTGTCCAATTTGGATGTTGATAAGTCTTGGAATTTTCTATGTGATGCTTTGTTTTGGAATATGTGAAGATTATCGATATCAGATAATCAATGCATGTGAGTTAGACATTTGGTGAGAGTCAGAGACTGCCTCATGTCTTAGGATCTGCCTGCATCGTGGTGTGAGTCTGAGTGTTGGAATCTTGGACTCTCAGAGGGTCATGTGTAATGCATTGCAGTGTGAGTCTCTGAATACTGGAATCTCCGACTCAGAGTGTCATGTGTACTGGACGTCTGAATGCATTGCGGTGTGAGTTTCTGAATGCTGGAATCTCCGACTGACTTGCAAATAACATTGCCGATTTTTATAGCCAATTTGACGTCACTGGCAATATTATTAATATATTTACTATCCTCTAGAGGGCAGTATTGCACTTCTTAATTAATTCCACCATTTCTTTTTAATTTTCTTATCTCGGGTCAAAAGTTCAATCTGACTTAACAAAGACCTTCTCTTCTCCCAGTCACTAGACACTGTCTCTGTCATACCTGATTTATATCCCTACTCCCTTTTGGTTGCTTACTATCAGCTAAATTCTTTTCTGGTTAACTCAACAGAATCTATTCTTTAGTAATTTTTATTATTTACCAATTATATACTTTCTACAATATTTATTGGAGTATACATTTCCTACTGTAAATATAATAAAATATACCTTGATTATAAACATATATTTTGTGAATATAAATCTATATTACAGAATATTAACTCTTATTCCGATACCCAAAAGACAAAATATCTTTTGTTTTAAAAACTTAAGACAGACCAATAAATTTAATTATGACACATCTTAGCACTTAACCCTAGCCTTATCACACACAAACATTCTAGGTTCCTTCATGTCTGGCACTTCTTTAAAAAACATATAAAAGACTTCACCCAGGAATGAACTCTGTAAAAAAAAAACCTCGTTCATTTCTAAACCTAGAGAAAATTTTAAAGAAAAGAAACTGTCTTTAAAAACAAAATGGCTACAGGCATCCATTTTACTTTCTCCTTTGTATAAAATACCCGACATAACCCCCCTTAGGTTTCATCTATATTTATTGATCAAATAAATTTGAGGAAAACATACAATATCTCCCCCCTTTACCAATTAGGCTAGGTTTCCACCTTTCGCAACACGTTTTTCTTCTTTCATCCATTTAATAATTGAAAATGCAGTGTTTTTAAACTTCAATGTACGTACTTTCTTTGTTAGTACAATCATCCAGACAGTTAGAAACATAATTACTATACAAATCACAATCTCTGTAATCTTTGGCCGTTATAAGCAGATAGCAATTGATGATCAATCTGTGAATACATTGGAGCATAAATTGTTAGATTATCTTTTTTATTATGAGAAGTTCAATGGTATGATCGGGCTTATTCTCTAGTAGAAATTTCAAATCTGGATTCATAGGTATCGCTTGCCCTTGGAATACGACAACGATTTGTATCTCTTCATACCAGACTTCATTTATAAAAAGTAACTTCTCGATAACAACTCTTGATTCTTTAGGAACTTTCATGAGAATCACTGGTGTGGGTATGAACAGTCTCTTGTTTTGTACCAGATTCTTCCGGTAAACATTTGCTTCTTTTTCTGTATTAAACAGCGGTTGCAATAAAATATGCGGCAAATCTTTTCCTTTGGTGGTTCCTGTACATAGCAATCAACGGTATCCTGGCTTTATCCAGCATGTCTTTCAGGCTTGCATGAGCTTGATTCGCATGGGACTTTAGCATTCTCCTTGGAATTGTGCGGAAAACCGTAGAATTTCCAGATAGTCGCAGTCTCCTTGGTGGTCCGATTCATCTTTGCGGATTAGCGTCGCAGTTCGGATTAATCACTTTTCTCAATTTCTATTAAAAGAAAGAGTATAAATAACCATTCATAGACTAGCGATTTCACTCACATTCCCTATAGATACCTTGATCTCTGATTAAATTTAATTAACCGTACGGATCTAGTCTATCTACTAGCTTGAGTTAAACATCTGAATGCTGGGAAGAAGAATCACATGTTAATTAAAACATCACTTCACATGATACCAGTTAAGTGTCTTCTGTTGTTCCATCTTCACATTCCGAGGTGATCTAGGATGACAATCATAGAAACATAGAAACATAGAAAAATGTCGGCAGATAAGAACCTTTCGGCCCATCTAGTCTGCCCAATTACATGGATACTTAACCTGGATTTATCTTTTGTTTAGGATAGCCTTATGCCTATCCCATGCTTGCTTAAATTCAATTACGGTATTGGCCTCTACCACTTCTACTGGAAGACTGTTCCATCATTGCAATCATGCAATTGAGCTTGGCAGTTTTATTTCTTCTAGAAATACATAACATAACTTCTTCCAATAACATTAGGACTGTCTCCATCATTATCTAGATCTGTTATCCACTCATCTTGAGGATTTGGGTATCTGATCACTTTAAGGTCAGCTATTTTATTTAGCATCTTCTTGCTAATATAGCTATATTCCTGGAGCAAATCTAGCTTAGCCATGTTTTCTCCAGCTAAACTATTTACATGTATAGGGAAAAATACCTCTTCATTTATCTTCTCTATTTCAGTTAAGAACTGAGAATGGTCACTATGCCCATTTGGTTCTGTTTCCCTTTTGTGGAGGTGAATAATTAGCACGTCATTTTCCAGACATATATCTCAAATTCTCTCGGGGGGAACACATATGGTGTTATCCTCCTGCTGTCCTGGAGTCAGGGGCTTTGGCCTTAAGAAAGAGATATCAGGTGTCTGGCTATTTCTGAAGTGGACTTCAATAGAATCCGGCCTTTCCTCAATGACATGGCAGTTACGCTGAGTGTGATGGGATTGGGATCTATCATAGCTGATTGGAACATTTACTTGGGACCAAATAACCTCATTGATAAAATCAATGATTGGATTTAACCTTTTAAGAAGGTCCATTCCAATAATTAGGCGATTTTGGGGCAGATCCACAACAAGCGTTGGATGCCGAATTACTTTATTCCCCAATTTAAAGTCCAATTTAGCCGTGCCCAGAACTTTCAGAGATGCGCCACTCACACTCACTAGATTAGCATTAGATTTATCTAATCTAGGCTTCCTGGAGGATAGTTCTTGGATCTGTTCAGAATAATGGACTGATATTAACGTAATTTGGCTTCCAGTGTCTAGCAAGGACGGAATATGTGGTAAATTATCTTGTAATTCTACATTCACATAATATCGGTCTTCAATGCTATGCAATTTACAGAGAAATTTAGAGTGAGATATGAAATTAGGTTTTGTACAGATTTTACCAACTGATTTTGCTCTCTCAAACTTGCTTTTTGCAGCTGTGCTTTCCATTTCGGATCCAGTCTTCTCAGCTTGTTCGCACTTAGTCTGGGGAGATAAAATACATTTTCCTTCTCTTTGCAGGGAAGGGATTAAATCATCAACCATACAAACATTTGTATTAATCATTTCATCCTCTCTTTCTGGTAAATTGTCATGGATACTGGTTACTTCATCAGAAACATCATCTAGTCACTGGTTGGGTGGGGCTGCAGGTGTTGCATCGCTTACAACCTGACCAGGGTTATTTCCAGTCATTAACTGAGTGATCTGATCCAGTTTTTCTGTCAGCACACGGAAATTTTCCTGCATTTGACCAATACGCTGGCGTACATTAGATCTCCGCTTTCTATTCGTCCTTGGGGACGAAGCTTGCGCATTATCAGACGCATCAGATTCAGTCTTACCTCTGGTTACTTCCTGTCTAGGTACATCTTCCCTTGATTTTCACCCACTGACTTCTAGGTACCCATTGCTTCCTAGATTGAAATTTTCTTCCTGAATATTCTCGGGCAAACCCTCTTTCCTGATCTGGCTTGGATTTTTCCCTTTGAGGTATGGAGTCACGCAATATTTCCGCATAACTCTTTTTGTGGGACTCAAATTTAATATCACCCTTTTTAACGTGAGTTTCCGCTATTTCCTCAGGTGAGTTTTTCACTCTTTTCCCCTGAGTTTCTTCACTATATTCAAATACAGTAAATAGGGTCATACTTTCTTTTAGTACCAATCCAAACCATTTCTCGGGTCATAATCTCTTGCCAAAATAACCTTTATTTTATTTGGTAATGCGTCATAAAATAATTGGATAAATTCAGGTTTTCAAAATCTGGGTTTCTTTCAGCCAAGTTGTACGCATTTTTAAGGACTGAAAGAAATTCACGGGGGCTTTGATTAGGTCTGCATTTTAGAGTTAAAATTGCTCTTTTCGCAGCTAGACTGGTACGGTGAGGCGCAAATTCAGATTTGACCTCGGAGACTATCTTACTCCAGTTACGTATACCAGATTCTTTCAAAGACTGAAAAAAATACCTATGTTTGCTTTCAAAGACCAATGGGATCAACTCAATTTTCTGAGCATCTGAATTAATTCCTAATATTTCCAAAGTTTCTTCAAACATACTTAAATGATTTATTATTTTTGGCGATCCTTTAAAATCAAAGATACCTACTGAGTTTTTTAAGAAATTAATGATTTTCGTTAAATCCTGAACTTTATGAGATTTCTTAATAGGCTGTGGCTGGCTAGAGTGATGTGATTTGAAATACTCCTGTGTAAGAGGCTTCGCTCTTTTTTCATCATGAGATTTACTTTCACTTTCATATTCGCTCTGCTCACTCTCCAGAACGGAGCTGTCAAGCCTAATCAGTGATGAGTTTTCAAAGGGAACTTCTCTAACGACGGATTTTTAACCCTTCGAACATCAGTTTCAACCTGACGTAGCTCATCAGCGAATTTCTCATGTTCGCGTTTCATTCTCGTCAAATTTTTATTTAGCTCCTTATTTAATTTGGATAATTGAGCAATCTCATCTTGCAATTGATCTTTTTCTCTTGCACACACTTTCAACTCCATTATCATTCGTTCTGACTCATCTTTTAATTTATTTACGGTATCATGCAAGTCACAATTTTTATTTTCTAATCTGTCTCTGGCTTCTTTGGCATCATTCAATCTCTTGTTCATTTCTGCGATCAAGTATATGCATTCAGGCACAATTTTTAAAACAAAAATCTCTTTGTCTTTTTTATTTGTGGCTGCACTTATCTTTCGAAAACACTCAAGAAAATTTGATTGATCTGACCAGATTGAATCAACATAATTCGATACATTTGCTTGCAATTCTTTTATCCAATCAAATAAATCGTCTGTGACATGTAACTTGTCCTTTAGATAAGACATAACATCTATCAATACTATTTGATTAGCATGTATCTCTACATCTTCCTGAGTCTCAGATTCTGACTCTGACATTTTTACACTGTTTAGTAGACAACCGTAAAACCACAAGTCAAAATACAACAAGGAGTCAAAATATATATATATATATATATTATCTCTGTCTAATCAGACAATACTGACAATTATATTCCAAACAAAAACTACAATCTCAGCACAGTGCCTCCAATTTGTCGGATATAATCTCTGCACGCGTGAATACAACACGTTTTATATATTGGACTTATCAGCCAAGCCTCCAATATGTCTATATTGGACTTCCTACCTCGGCAGTTGCCTCCAATATATCAGGATTATTATTTCATAAGAAATTTATACGAGACACAAATATCAATTGTTTATATTTCTTAGAAATTATCCTGAATTCTTTTAATTGTCTGTGTTTTGCTTTGAAAAATACAATAATCAATAATCGGATAAAAATATATTATTTATATACGTATACAAAAAAGTTTCAAATCTCATATCATAAGCAAAAATTTATAAACCACAATCCATCAGCATATAAAAACTAGCTTCACAATATATGTATCTCCAGTTAGTAACTCCATATATGATTAATATCATTTACCTTATCAGTTAGTAACTAATACACAAATGGTTAATAAACTTTTCTGCTTAATACAACATGCATTTCCCAGCAAACAATGTTTAACCAGCCAGCTCTTATAGATTATATATATATATATATATATATATATATATCTATGCTACAGGGATCAACAAAAGATGAGCTAATTTAATGATAAGTAATAAAACTTATTTAGTGAATCCTCCCCTAATCTCGAGAATTAAATTTCTAATCTTTTGCTTCTTATTTTGTAGTTATATAATTCCTTGCTTATTAATTTTAATCGCAGTAATTTCCAAATTCAATATACATATTGGTATCAATCTTACAACATTTCTTTTTAGGAATAAATCCTTATATCCACTTCTTCATATTTCTATCTGCAGAATAGAAAATACTTAGAATTTGGATCTAACCCAAGTATCTGAGAAATCTCAGTCTACGTTGCAAGAATATCTACAAATACATATAATTACATTAATTCCTTTTTTTTTTTTTTACATTACCTGTCCAATTTGGATGTTGATAAGTCTTGGAATTTTCTATGTGATGCTTTGTTTTGGAATATGTGAAGATTATCGATATCAGATAATCAATGCATGTGAGTTAGACATTTGGTGAGAGTCAGAGACTGCCTCATGTCTTAGGATCTGCCTGCATCGTGGTGTGAGTCTGAGTGTTGAAATCTTGGACTCTCAGAGGGTCATGTGTAATGCATTGCAGTGTGAGTCTCTGAATACTGGAATCTCCGACTCAGAGTGTCATGTGTACTGGACGTCTGAATGCATTGCGGTGTGAGTTTCTGAATGCTGGAATCTCCGACTGACTTGCAAATAACATTGCCGCTTTTTATAGCCAATTTGACGTCACTGGCAATATTATTAATATATTTACTATCCTCTAGAGGGCAGTATTGCACTTCTTAATTAATTCCACCATTTCTTTTTAATTATCTTATCTCGGGTCAAAAGTTCAATCTGACTTAACAAAGACCTTCTCTCTCCCAGTCACTAGACACTGTCTCTGTCATACCTGATTTATATCCCTACTCCCTTTTGGTTGCTTACAATCAGCTAAATTCTTTTCTGGTTAACTCAACAGAATCTATTCTTTAGTAATTTTTATTATTTACCAATTATATACTTTCTACAATATTTATTGGAGTATATATTTCCTACTGTAAATATAATAAAATATACCTTGATTATAAACACATATTTTGTGAATATAAATCTATATTACAGAATATTAACTCTTATTCCTATACCCAAAAGACAAAATATCTTTTGTTTTAAAAACTTAAGACAGACCAATAAATTTAATTATGACACGTCTTAGCACTTAACCCTAGCCTTATCACACACAAACATTCTAGGTTCCTTCATGTCTGGCACTTCTTAAAAAAAATATAAAAGACTTCACCCAGGAATGAACTCTGTAAAAAAAAATCTCGTTCATTTCTAAACCTAGAGAAAATTTTAAAGAAAAGAAACCGTCTTTAACCACTTGGATGCTGAGGACGCGCTCAGCGTGTCCTCAGCATTCCCGCTGGTATGCGGAGGACGCGCTGAGCGCGTCCTCCATTGGGGTCAGCGTTCGGCCGGGTTCCGGCCGATCGCTGGCCCCCCCGGTGCGGGCTGACATCCTGGATGTCAGCCGCGCATCCGGGACCAAGCCGCCGGAATTAGGTGTCATCGCGGCAGCGCGATGACACCTAATTCAGGCGCCCCCCCCGCATGTGCGGAGGAGGCGCCTGAAAGGGAGGGGGTGAGGTCTTCGGACCTCTCTCCCTCCCGATCGGCGGCTCTGCGGGGGTTAACCCAGGCATCATTTGGAAGGGCACAGCCTGCCCTTCCAAATGATGCCTGGCATTAACCCCTGGGGAGCTGGATCGCGAATCGGCGCTGAAAAGCGCCGGTTCGCGATCCTTTCCCGGAGCTGGCCGACATCTTGGATGTCGGCCAAGCCTCCGGGAACTCCCCCTGAGGACTGGTCGTCATCGTGCGTAGCACGATGACGCCAGTCCTAGAGTTAACCCTTAACTGCCACCAACGGTGGAGATAGGGAGTTCCAATGAACTTCCAATGAACTCCCTATCTCCCGATCCGTGGCAGTTAGGGGTTAAATTTTGGTATGGTTAGATCGGCCAGAGCATGGCCGTTCCAACGATACCAAACATGAAAGTGAAAAAAGTTTGTAAAAAAATAAATAAAATGAAAAATAAAAAAAATAAAAAAAATAAAAAAAATTATAAAAAAAAAATAAACACTTTTTTTTTATTTTTTTTGGTTTGATAGTGTAGCAATATTGTTCCCATTTCAATTATAATGTGAACAATGATGCTGCACTAACGATTTTTGTATGCGGTGCGTTTGTTAAAAATAGTGTAATTTTCCCCAAAAAAAATGTAACGAGACCCCATCTCTAATTTTTTTAACAAGCGCACCCCATACAAAATATAACCGCATTTGCTCGCATGTTAAAATGTGAAAAAAAACACTTTACACATTGTAAATTATTGAAAATACATATTTTATTGCATTTTTTGTTATAATATACAGACATGACATAACGTATACATATAATAATGACATATTATGAATCTACCGAGTCTGACGGAAAGAACGATATATAATATGTCTGGGTCATATACTAAAATAAGCCTTCAAAACACGTTTAAACATGATGCGTAAAACAGGTAAAAATGACCTCAGCACAGGGGCGGGAAAAGCCTCAGCAGCGAAAGGGTTAAAAACAAAATGGCTACAGGCATCCATTTTACTTTTTCCTTTGTATAATATACCCGACAGTGTGAGACTTATATAGACTTTTTTCCGGTCCTATTCTCCACTCTCAAATAGCTTACCTTTACGACGTGCACATTTTTGGATTGCGACTTTATTTTTTCCGCAGGATATCCCGTTTAACTATAGACACTGTTGCACTTTATCACTGTTTATAACAACCATTTTTTTATATGCGCTTTATATTTATTTTTTATTTATTTTTTGTATTTTGCACAAGACGTGCGTTTATGTGAATTTTCTAAAGTGTGTTTCTCCTGAACCAAATGACTGTTCCCTTCTATCTGCGTAACGATAGACACTTAGCACTTTATGACCATCCGTATGTCGCATAAGACGTGTCTTCTGTAAGGTGTTTTTATGAACTATCGTTGTTTTTTATGATGCAAATTTTTACTGGTTCCATTTTTATTGGTTGGAGCTAATTAGGCATACTATCACTGCCAACACCAATACCTCAGGTGGTAACTGCCACGTATGCACTCTGTTTGCACTTTTTTTGCATATTTGCACTTTTGAACCAAATCAGTCCTTTATTCATAATAGCACTTTACTATTGGTCTTTTTTTTTCACTGTGCTTATATCCTAAGTGGGTATTTTGTCCCCCCCTAGGACTCATACCTCCTTCTATTCCTATACAGTACCTTCTCCACCACCTCCACCATCTAGCCTGTGTAAACCCTCTTCTCCACGTACTTTTGACATACAGTAGCTACTATTACTCCTCAGAATTTTTCTTGCGCCACTGAACCAACTTCCTTTTCAGTATAATAATACGTGACTTAAAAACGGTCAAAATGAGCTCAGCAAACTTCTACTTCCGAAACAGCGCCGAAGTTGTAAAATTACTCCAGTCTTTAAGGGGTTAATAGTCTCATATGATGTCCAGATGTGTGTAATGACAACAGTATTTCTGTATATATTTGGTTGTATTTGAACATGTATAGTTAGAGACTAATTGTACATTATAATTCTTTTATTTTAGTTTCACTATTATCCATCGTAGAGTTTATGATTTTTATTCAATAAAGATTGGAATTGAAACTTAAATTCTTCGCGACTCTATGATAGATGAAGTTTAGCTGGCTGTCAAACTTTGCAAAAGTGATACGTGGAGGGAGGACAGTACAAGGTCATAGTTATCAAGGGCTCATAAACCAAAGAGATGTGTCTTAAACTGCTTAGGAAATGGTTACACAACACTGGGTACCGTGATCAATTGCACTGGTGTATAGATTGCACATAATAGAGAATCCACAGTGTAGTAGTTCATATGATGCTTAATGATGCTGTGCAGAAGTCGCAAGTATTTCGGTGGAACGGACAGCAATGTATACTTTAGCTCATGAACGGTGGGGCCCGTCAAAAATGTTAATGGTATGGCAGGCGGCCTCACTGGTACAGAGCAATTCACAAATGACAGATCAGTCTTGGCTGTCAGATGGGGATGTCATTATAGAAAGGGTGTGAAGATGAAACCTTCATTGAGGCACCAATGGAGACAAGCAGGGTTATTCAGAGAGCGTGAAAATCAGGAGAATGGCTGGAGAATGAAAAATTCTAGGTCAAAATAGCCGATTTGGAAAGTGAGATGAAAGGGAGAATTTTTCTGGTTTGGCTATTTTGACCTAGAATTTTTCATTCTCCAGTCGTTCTCCTGCTTTTCACGCTCTCTGAATAACCCTGAAGGTTTTTAATTTGTAAATCCAGTATGCCTCTCTCTGGAGGAGTCTCTTGTTCAAAATCACTGCCACGTTGGGGTAATGAGACTGATTCGATTCCCATAAATCTAAGGCTGTCTGACCTATTTGCATTTTCCATTTTCAGGTGTCTGGAGATTGGGGTCTCTTGTGTTCGCTTGATTGAGTGGATGTTGTCCATAATTCTCAGTTTGAAAGGGCGTATTGTTGTGCCCACATCCGTTGGCATGAACAAAGTGTCAGGTAAACGAGCCCTATTGATCTACAGTTAAAGAACTCTTGCGTTTGGAAATGTTGTGTGCCAGTACTATCCTTAAATGATCCTTGTTTGTGCAAGATTTATTTGCAGGCTACGCAACCCGCACACCTGAAGGTGCCCTCTCGTCTTTGTGACAGCCAATGTTGTCGTGTACCTGGTCTAATAGGTGCTAGATGGCTACTGCAGACTTGGTCCTTAACGCTGCGCCCCTTGCGAGTGGCAATGCAGGGATGGGACGATAATACTTTTTTCAGGTCATTGTCAGTACATAAGAGGGACCAGTATCTTTAAATAATCTTTTTTATAGCTGGCCATGCTTCGTCAAAGTTGGCAGTTAAACAGATCTGGTTGTCCGGTTCGCTGGTTGGTTTGTCCTGCAGTAAAGTAGGGCGTTTGCTGGTCAAGGTCCTGTGATAAGCTCTCTTAAGGCACCTATTGGGGCACCCCTGTTTCTTAAAGCGGGATCTCAAATCCAGTGCCCTGAGAATGAACTCTTCCGTTGTTGAGCAGTTTCGGCGTAACCGTCAGTAATGACCCACTGGAAATCCCCTTTTAAGTGACGTGGGGTGGTAACTATCCCAATGCAGGAGGCGATTTGTTGCGGTCGGTTTACGATACACCATTGTCGACACCGTGGTGACTAGTTTGGTTATGGTAAGGTACAGAAAGTTCAAAAGCCCTAGCCTGTTATTGTACCCATTTTTCAACGCATGGACACAGCAGGTTTAGGGGCGCCATACCCTGCTTGACATAGGTTGGAAACTTTGTTTCTACAGGAATCATATAGCAAAAATAAATACACAAGCAGTATTTTCCCCACTGCAGCCTCTTAAAGAGGGTACCATGCTAACCCTTATTATGTACATCAAGAAAAGAAAAAAAAAAAAAAAGGCGCAAGAACAGATGGTAATTTAAAGAACGTATACGTCTGGAGTACCCCAGACACAGTTGGGATACTCCTAGGACGCACAGTGGACCAGTTCCTCAAAATACACTTTACTTCATACTTGAACTGTACAGCATGTACTAGAAACCAATAGAGAAGAAAATATATTGTGCAGCAAATTTAATAAAACTTCCTTAAAATCAGTGTTAAAACAAACTCACAAAAGTAGAGAACATAAGAACATATGTGCAAATCCGCATTTGCCACAACCTCCCGATATCTTTGCTTATTCTGATCCTCCGGTCAGCAGTCCATCAACATACAGATTGAAGTCCGTTGGAACAAAATACTTGCTCAGTAGGGATGCACCGATACTAGTATCGGTATCGGTGCCGGTGCCGATACTGGGTTCTGCACGAGTACTTAGTACTCGTGCAGATGCCCCCGATACCAGAAGCCAGCATCAAGCCACCCCTGACTGCACGTCCCTGGTCCGTTTATATTTTTTTATTTATAAAAGGATTTTACCAGGAAGGATACATTGAGATTTCTCTCGTTTTGAAGTATGTCCTGGGTTCGAGAACATTGAGTGGTTACAGAAATACAAAATAGTAAAATGCAAGAAATTAACACAAGACCAAATATACAGATTAACAGAAAAATAAATATGGAGGAAATAAAGTCATTATGTTACATGTTTACAGGTGCATTTGGTATTGAGGTATGTTAATAGGGAATATGACATGACCTGGTGGATCCTGCTGCTTCTTCTTTAATGCAGTTTTGGACTTGCATGTACATCATTTTTAGTAACATATTTACAAAAAAAAAACACAAAAAAAAACTCATTGTTGCTTAGTAATATATCTTTGATCTTGATCTTGCATTATCAGCAGGTATTTTCTCTTGAAATTTTTTTCCGATATACTCCGGGTTAGAATCTAGGAAAAAAAAACAAAAAAACTAATTGTTAGGTGGTGGAGAAAAAAACCCCCATTATAAATGTTGAAGTATTTGCTACATATCTTATGTAATGTCATATAAACATCATAAAATGTACTCACAAGGTGTGCGCTAGACGTATATATGAAAGTACCTGCTTATGGTGACTTTGCGCTGGATCCACTAAGGGTTACATTTTAAAAATTGTGATATATCGTGTTTACAGCTTCTGCAGCCAGATTCACCTAGCGGTAAGTCTGCCATGCATTTGCTATTAACCCCTTCACTACCAATAGAGATATCTCGGGCTTCAAATGCACCATCTGGTGCCTCGATATTGAGATATCTCAATATGCTGATCTTCAGCCCAAAAGCAAATGAAATTTGTTAGGTGCAAACATATTTGTTTGCTTTTGGGCTGCCGAAGGTGTCACCGACATTCAGCATTCACCGCAGGGAAAATCCGCCGACCGCATCTGAAAACTGCTGCATCAGGCTAGGGTCAGACGAACGCATTTTTCGCGTCGTCCGTGAAAAAGTGCGTTTGAACGAATGGACGTATTTTTTCACGGAATACGCGATAGCGGTCATACGATGCGCATTTTCGTCCGTGATTTTGTACGGATCATCAATAAAACACTTTTTGCGTCCGGACGTTATGTTGGCCGGACATTAGCAGCGTCTGACGTCTCCTAATCACGCACACACGCCGCTAGCGGACGCAGCGCACTCTGTACGTCAGTACTAGCGGTTTCACGTTCTGGAAAAAATGCGTTCGTTTGCCACTTGTGTTGCGCGGTCGCACTTTTGTGCGGCCGTACTTCGTATATTGCCTGTCATTGGCTGCTACTACGGCCATAATAAAGTGCGGCTGCACGCACGTTTGCACTGCGTTAGTCTGACCCTAGCCTAAAACGTAAAAACCACCGCAAAAAAAACCCCGAATGTGTCCGAAAAAAAGCCGGCCAACCCGCCGAACAGAGCGCCGACAAGCCACCGGATAAAGCTGACGAAAAAAATTGAAAGTTTCAAATTTGAAACGCTGTTTGCAAAAAAAAACTACTGAACGAAAATGTCTGGAATTAACATATAAGTTCCTATGAATAATAATAAAAAGGGCTGTTACATAAAAATAAAAAAAGCTATTAAAAAAAAAATAATAATAATAAAAAATTGCCGGAAAAATGCTGAAAAAGTCCTAAAAAATATTATGAGAAAAAAAGATTTGCTGCAAATTAAAAAGATCAAAATATTTAATAGATATTGAATAAAAACAAGAATATTTTTAACAATGAAACCTATGAGATTCGTATGAATAAACCTGCCGAATGAACCACCGAACAGCAGGGCATTTCACTGACATTTCTCTGCTGTTCGGTGTCTCTGAATAGATTAACCATTGTTTCTCTATGGGGGGATTTCACTGCCGCCGAACAGCGCTGTATTTCGCTGGTAATTCGCCAAAATTGGGCAAACTGCCTGCTTTCTGAATAGCCGAATGGCCACGAAAGTTCACCGTATGGGGAAATTCACTGTTCGGTGCATTTTCTGGGCCAGATCAGCTCTCTCTGAAGAACCCTGTAAAAATGTGGTAAACGATTATGAAGACTGTACAAAGAAAGTCGTGATAAAAATGTGTTGGAACCATGACGGTTAGCAATTAGTGTCATTTAAAAAGAAAAGTGTTTAAAACGTAGAAAAGTTTGAGAACTGTACTAAAAATGTCAAAATTATTTGAAAGAAATATTTGCAAACAAATTTGAAGATATTATACAAATGACAAAAATAAACATTTTAAGGCAGCACTAAAAAGGTTGTGAGACATACAGGGTTATCCAAAGAGATTCAAAAAGTCACCGCACGTTCGGTGACTTTTCGTTCTCTTCAATTCGGTTCCTTTCGCCGATTGCATTTCGGTGACCCTGCGGTGTATTCAGCAAACACCACAGGGTCCCCGAATTGCAGGGAAAAGCTGCCGCAAACCTGACGAAAACTAACCGAATGCATGCTGAAAACAAGCAAAAACATCTGGATTAACCTTCGAAAACCCGAACAGGAGCCGAAAAGGAGCCGAATCACACAGAGCCGAAGCAGCTGTGACGTAGAGGAGGCAGTGAATAAATTAGAAAAACCATTTGTATGAATCTGGGAAAATGAAACGCTGTTTGCAAAGAAACTACTGAGCGAAAATGTCTGAAATTTTCACAGGAGGTCCAGGGAATGATAATAAAGAGGGCTGTTACAAAAAAAATAAGTAAACTGAAAAAAAAAAAAAAAAAAATCAGAAAAATGCTTAAAGTATCCTAAAAAATATATAAATAAAGTGAATTTTTGCTGCAGAATTTTATAATGAACGGTTTATTAGATATTGAATTAAAACGGGAATATTTTTAACATTGAAGTCTATGGGATTCTCCTGAATAAATTTGCCGAATTAAACCACCGAATGGCAGGACATTAGGGGAACCTTTCACTGCTGGTTTGTGTTCTCTGAATAGCCGAAGCAGTGCTTTTTCATGGGGATTTCACTGCCCTCGAACAGGAACCGAACAGGCACCGTATGTGCAGGCAATTCGCCAGGATTTGGCGAATTGCCTGCTCTCTGGATAGCCGAATGGCCAGGAAAGGCTACCAAACGCTGATTTTCAGCGTTCGGTTACCTTTCTCAAGCAATTCGGATCTCTTTGGATAACCCTGATAGTTCTATGCAGTGAAAAAGTGTTACTGCACCCAACCTTAGAACAAGGCATCCTGTGTTACTGCACCCAACCTTAGAACAAGGCATCCTGTGTTACTGCACCCAACCTTAGAACAAGGCATCCTGTGTTACTGCACCCAACCTTAGAACAAGGCATCCTGTGTTACTGCACCCAACCTTAGAACAAGGCATCCTGTGTTACTGCACCCAACCTTAGAACAAGGCATCCTGTGTTACTGCACCCAACATTAGAACAAGGCATCCTGTGTTACTGCACCCAACCTTAGAACAAGGCATCCTGTGTTACTGCACCCAACCTTAGAACAAGGCATCCTGTGTTACTGCACCCAACCTTAGAACAAGGCATCCTGTGTTACAGCAATCAAAATTGTTTGATTGTACTTAAAACTAGTTTTTATCAAGTACTAGTATTTATGGTGGCATCTAGCAGTCAGAACCCGGATTCACTGCATTACATTCAATTAAAACCAGTTTTCACCACAAAAAAAAAATCAGTTAAGACTTTCTGTGTAATTCAAAGAGAATCGAAAAGTCACTGCACGTTCGGTGACTTTTCGTTCTCTTTAATTTGGTGCGATTTGGCGATCCCATTTCGGCGACCCTGCGGTGTATTCAGCAAGCACCACAGGGCCGCCGTAATGCAGGGAAAAGATGCCGCAAACCTGCCAAAACTCACCGCAAAACGAGGGCGAACGCACACCGAAACCCGCAAAAACATCTGGATTAACCCGCCGAAGACGCCGGAGAAACCTGAGCAGGAGCCGAGCAGAGAGCAGAGCAGCCGCCAGAAAAACCCGACACCGCAGACGAAGAAGGTGAAAAAAAGAAAAAAAAAAACAGTCCGCTTGAATGTTTGAAAAGTGAAACGCTGTTTGCAAACAAACTACTGAATGAAAATGTCTAGAATTTACATATAAGATCCAATGAATGATAATAAAAAGGCCTGTTACAGAAAAAAGAAAAAACGATTTAAAAACAAAACGGAAAAAAAAATGTTTGCAAAAAAATCCCCTAAAATGCCTAAAAGGTCCTAAAAAAAATCTATAAATAAAGAGACTCTTTGCTGCAGAATTTTATAATGAACGGTTTATTAGATATTGAATTAAAACGGGAATATTTTTAACATTGAAGCCTATGGGATTCTCCTGAATTAAACCACCGAATGGCAGGGCATGTCGGGAACCTTTCACTGCTGGCTTGTGCTCTCTGAATAGACAAAGCAGTGCTTTTAAATGGGAATTCACTGCCCTCGAACAGGCACCGAACAGGCACCGTATGTGCAGGCAATTCGCCAGGATTTGGCGTATTGCCTGCTCTCTGGATAGCCGAATGGCCGGGAAAGGTAACTGAATTTCAGCGTTCGGTTACCTTTTGGCCACAATTCGGATCTCTTTGAATAACCCTGTAAAGGTTACTAATTGGAAGCCGGAAAAACTAGAATTTACTGAAATGTACCAGGCAAAACTAGGAGTCGCAAAGTACTAGTTTGCTCAGTCAAAATGAGACTTTACTGATTTCAGGCTCTTATTGTGTATTTATAATGTGTGGCAGGTTAATTGAGGGCTGGTAAAAAAGTCCTCTGTTCCTGCGTATAGGATTAGGATCAGTAGCAGCTACACCTGTAGCTAGTTTGACTTTACCCGCCCCAAATAGACTGCTGACGTTTCTCAGTAAGACCCAGGTCACCATGTGCAAAAGTAATAGCGGAAAGGTGTTCTATCCTGCGGCTCTCATCGCTTTGTAGGGAATCCAGGTGGCAAGTAATGTAACAGGTCACTCAGTCCACCCTAAGGCTGGGGTCACACCTAGGTGTTTTTTATATGCGCGCAATACGAGCTTTTTTTACACGCGTATCGCGCATGCGAAAAACGCGCAAACGTCTAGGTCTATGGCCACAAACGCGCTGCTATAAGCACCAAAGAAGCTCCCGTACTTCTTTGTGCGTAGGACATTTAAGGCTAGGGTCAGACGAACGCATTTTTCGCGTTGCCCGTGAAAAAGTGCGTTCGAACGAATGGACGTATTTTTTCACGGAATACGCGATAGCGGTCATACGATGCGCATTTTCGTCCGTGATTTTGTACGGATCATCAATAAAACACTTTTTGCGTCTGGACGTTATGTTGGCCGGACATTAGCAGCGTCTGACGTCTCCTAATCACGCACACACGCCACTAGCGGACGCAGCGCACTCTGTACGTCAGTACTAGCGGTTTCACATTCTCGAAAAAATGCGTTTGTTTGCCACTTGCGTTGCGCAGCCGCACTTTCGTGCGGCTGTACGTCGTATGCTGCCCGGCATTGGACGTCATTTGCTGCTAGCACGGCCGTGATTAAGTGCGGCTAAACGCACGTTAATACTGCGTTCGTCTGACCCTAGGCTTAAAGCGCGTTCCTGCGCGCTTTAAAACGCTTAGGTGTGAACAGGTCCCATAGAAAATCATGGGATTTCCATGATGTGTTTTATAGCGTGCAGGAACCCGCTTAAGGCTGGGGGTCAGACTAGCGCACTTTTAACGTGCGTTCTGGCGCACTTAATCACGGCCGCACTAGCAGCAAATGATGGGCAATGACAACCAATATACGAAGTACGGTCGCACGAAAGTCGGCCGTGCAACGCAAGCAAGGAAAAATGAAATGAACGCATTCCGCTATCGAGTACAGAGCCAGCAGACCCTAGTACTGATGTACAGAGTGCGCTGCGCCCTTTAGCGGCGTGTGTGCGTCTATGGAGGACATCAGACGCTCTCTCATGTCCGGCCAACATAACGTCCAGACACCCAGAGTTTCCTGATTTGGATCCGTAAAAAATCACGCACAAAAATGCGCATCATATGACCGTTTTCGCGCATTCCGTTGAAAAAATACGGCAATGTGTTCAGACGCACTTTTTGACGGTCGCTGCGAAAAATGCATTAGTCTGGGTCAGACGAGCGTAGTGTTCACATCCGTGATTGCGCCTAAAGTACGTCCGTGATAGCATGAAAGAAAGTCCATTGAGCCTGTTACACAAAGTACCGTACTGAACCGCGACGCACCACGCGGTGGCAAACGGCCGCAAGCAAAAACGGACGTACAAACCACGCAAGAACGGCCGCGCAGCCGCAAAGTGCGCTGCGTCCGCAACGTCCGCATAGCTTTGTGTGTGAGTGATGGAACGTGGTCAGACGGACTGCATTTATACATCCAGCATTTTTCACGGACAAAATGTTTTTGCCTTTTAATTTATTTTCCCTCCTACATCCGTCAAAATATACGTCAGTGAATAAACGGACTGTGTGGCCACTACTGTGTCTTCCGTACTGACGTACGTCCGTGTGCACTGACGTACAGTCCGTAGAAATCACGCTCGTCTGACCCTAGCCTTAGGTGTGAGCAGGGGCTTAAGGGGTTATTCATTAATCTCCGAATTGGCCCGGAATTGCACCGAATGGTGAATTTCACTGTTCGGTGCAATTTGTTTATTCATTAAGCTGTCAACTCGCCGAATACTGGCAAAGTGAAAGCAGCAAAATACGGTGCAATTTGCCACAATTTGGGAGGCATTGAAATTGTTGCATAGAAGTCTATTGTGTCTTCTATTCACAGAACGCCGAATTGCACTGAAATACCGGCAACATGCCCTGATTTTCGGAGATTCAGTTCGACAGGTTTAAACAGGTGAATCCCATAGGATTCAATGTAAAAACGTAACACTTTTTTTTTTTATTTTTAAAAGACAGATTGTTCTTTACATTTTCAGCAAATACACTATGTTTATTGTTTAAAAGAAATTTTGTGTTTTTTAAGAAAACTATTTAGCTTTTTATTTTATAAAATACTTTTATTTTGTAACAAACCTTTTTATTATTTGGACACATGTTTACTTATTGACTCTCCTAGTGGGAGAATAGGAGACTTCCTTTTTTTTTTTCTCTCCGTTCAGCGGAATACGCCAATGCCAATTCGGTGGTTATCGGTGCAATTTCGTGACTTTTACCTGTCTGATAACCACTTTGGCGACTCAAATTTCGGCAAAATAAGGTGACCATTCGCTAAATAGTGAAGTCACTGTATTTTTGGTGAAATGGAGGTGGTGAAGTGGGGTGAAGTACGGCTTTGTGAACAGACCCTATAGTTATCTTTTCTCTGGGCCTATTATGGGGAATGGGCCTGGAGCTGCAGCTCCAACAGCCCTTATGTTCAGCCGGCCGTGTTTGTAACGGATCTCAGTACCCCGACCCCGACTGGGTTACATCACCTAATGCCGCTCCTTTGCAGGACACCCATTCTCCCACTGGCAATCTTTCTTGTGTATTTCCGGTGAAATGGAATGGCTAAAGTGAGTCAAAAATGGGCGGAAACGCATACAATTTCAGTGCTTTGTGACTTTATTGACTCCCCTGCAAGTGCACTGTCGGACCATATTTATACTCATTGTGTGCAATAACATTACTTGGATATAAATTGGTGATAGAGAACCCAACAAAGCTCATTGCAAATTACTCACATGTCCGGTCGGAGCTGGGGCTGGAGTAAGATACTGGTTTCATGAACTTTCCTACAAAAATGAAAAGTATTCACAATCAGAAACTAAGAAAAACCCCATCGTGCAAATTCAGGCGACACAAGTTCTAATCATTTCCCTTGACTTTCAAAATGACTCAAAGTGTGCACGAAGGAGTAATATGTGTCTGTAAAAATATGGCAGATAAATACACATTCACACCCATTAATAGACACAACAGATAAAAAAATATTGCATATACCTTTGGCCCCCAGCGCAGAGGGCGGCATGATCCGATACCTCCTCTCGCCACAAGCAGAAGGACACATTTAACAAACAGTTCCTAGTGTTCGCTGATCCGGCACAACCCAGCTTACACAAGCTCAATCAGGACTCCCACAATTCTCCGCGGGGTCCTATGGACCTCTGGAGACAATACCAGTGGTAATCAATGCCTCTGATCTGTTAGTGGCTCTCGAGTATTATTTGTCAATTTGGCAACATAGCAGCTCACTTGTAATAGAACCAGTAATGGAGCGCTGCTATTGGTTAATGGCTTCCAGATCAGCCATGTTTTCCTGGACACACATAATTTATACACGCCGATGGGCAGTGCATGAAAATGCCACCCCGCGGCATGTAGAATCCATACACTGCAGGTAGGAAATCAAAGAGGAATCCCAGGTGACCCGCCTTGATTTCCTTCCTGCAGCATATGAATTATACATGTTGCAGGGCAGCACTTTTCCCTGTGCTCCCTGTAAAATAATAAGAGGTACATAATATTTCTGTTTCATTCGTATGGTCTTCTGGTCTGTGGGTTTTGTTGGCTCGCCGTGCGTGTTACATACGGACAGTCAGTGCCGAACATAAACAGTCTTTACTTACAGAAGAGGAAGAAGGGGTTTATTCTCAGAGGCTCAAAGTACAAATCGTCGTCTTGCCGTGTACAGACAGATGGTCAGGTGCAACAATGAATCTTAAATGCAGTGAAAATGGACACAATAGGCTCATCGAATGTTGCAATGTATGAGTGTATGTGACAATGTGCATATATGTGAATGTGTGTGTGTGTGTCTCCCGATGGGAAACAAAGTGTTAATGTGCACAAAATGCAGCGATTCCATTTTCTACTCAGATCTGTAATGTTTTCAGCCGTTTAGTGACAGAACGTCCAAGAACAGATCTGCAGCGAAAGCGAGTACAGAACCTGGTATTGGTCAGTTTGGTCTGTCTATAGATAGAGCGATGTCACTGCTAATCTAGAAACATAGAAACATAGAAAGATGTCGGCAGATAAGAACCTCCCGGCCCATCTAGTCTGCCCAATTACATGGATACTTTACCTGGATTTATCTTTTGTTTAGGATAGCCTTATGCCTATCCCATGCCTGCTTAAATTCAATTACTGTTTTGGCCTCTACCACTTCAACTGGAGAACTGTTCCATGTATCCACCACCCTCTCAGTAAATAATGCTTCCTGATGTTACTTTAAACCTTTGCCCCTCTAATCTAAGACTATGTCCTCTTGTTTTGCTATTTTGTTTCCTTTTAAATATACTCCCTTCCCTACCTTGTGGATTCCCTTTACGTATTTAAATTTTCTATCATATCTCCTCTGTCTCGTCTTTTTTCCAAGCTGTACATGTTAAGATCATTAAGCCTTTCCTGGTAACTTTTCTCCTTCAAGCCGTACACCATTTAGTAGCCCTTCTCTGAACTCGCTCTAAGATGTCTATATCCTTCTGGAGATACGGTCTCCAGTACTGCACACAGTACTCCAAGTGAGGTCTCACCAGTGCTCTGTACAGTGGCATGAGCACTTCCCTTTCCTACTGCTAATACCTCTCCCTACACAACCAAGCATTCTGCCAGCATTTCCTGCTGCTCTATTACATTGACTACTTACCCTTAGATCCTCTGAAATAATAACCCCTAAATCCCAACCCCAGATGTATCAAATATTCTATATTCAGCCCTTGGGTTTTTACGTCCCAGGTGCATTATCTTGCACTTATCCACATTAAAACTCAATTGCCACAGCTCCCACCATTTTTTTAGTTTACCTAAATCATTTGTCATTTGGCTGATCCCTCCAGGAACGTCAACCCTGTTGCAAATCTTTGTGTCATCAGCAAAAAGACATACTTTTCCATTAATACCTTCTGCAATATCACTAATAAAAATATTAAATAGAATGGGTCCAAGTACTGACCCCTGAGGTACCCCACTGGTAACAAGACCTTGCGCCGAATAAACTCCATTTACCACAACCCTCTGTTGTCTGTCACTCAGCCACTGCCTAATCCATTCAACAATATTGGAATCCAAGCTCAAAGATTGCATTTTATTGATAAGCCTTCTATGCGGAACAGTATCAAAAACCTTACTGAAATCGAAATAAGCAATGTCTACTGCACCACCTGTGTCTATTATTTTTGTTACCCAATCGAAAAAAATCAATAAGATTAGTTTGGCATGATCTCCCTGAGGTAAACCCATGTTGTTTCTGATCCTGTAATCTATGTGTTTTTAGATGTTCAACAATCCTTTCCTTTAACATGGTTTCCATTAATTTCCCCACTACTGACGTAAGACTAACTGGCCTATAGTTCCCAGATTCCTCCCTACTACCCTTCTTGTGATCTGTTGTCATGTCACTCAAATCTCATTCATGCCTATTCCTGCCCCGATTTATAAGGGATATATAAAATATTTAACACTCCCCCTGTGCACGAAATAGTAATGTGTGTCCAGGAAATCATGGCTGATCTGGCAAACCTACTCGCACAGCGGATTTCCATTATTGAATAGTGAAAAGGAACCAGTTGGTGGATCAGTCTGGTGGTTTTTCAATGGATTAGGCTAGGGTCAGACGAGCACAGTATTAACGTGCGTTTAGCCGCACTAAATCACGGCCGTGCTAGCAGCAAATGACGTCCAATGCCAGGCAGCATACGAAGAACGGCCGCACGAAAGTGCGGCCGCGCAACGCAAGTGGCAAACGACCCCTTTTTTTCTAGAACGTCAAACCGCTAGTACTGACGTACAGAGTGCGCTGCGTCCGCTGGCGGCGTGTGTGTGTGATTAGGAGACGTCAGACGCTGCTAATGTCCGGCCAACATCACGTCCAGACACAAAAAGTGTTTTATTGATGATCTGTACAAAATCACGGACGAAAATGCGCATCGTATAACCGCTATCGCGTATTCCGTGAAAAAATACGTCCATTCGTTCGAACGCTCTTTTTCACGGACAACGCGAAAAATGCGTTAGTCTGACCCTAGCCTTAAAAGTAAGTGTTTAACAAAAAAAAAAAAAGCAGGCCTTCACTTTTCATGACATTATGTCTTTAACGTCGGTATCAAAATAAAAACCTACAGGGTTATTCAAAGAGATCCGAATTGTGGCCGGAAGGTAACCGAACAGTGAAATTCAGCGTTCAGTTACCTTTCCTGGCCATTCGGCTATTCAGAGAGCCGGCAGTTCACCAAATCCAGGGCCGGATTAAGGGTATCATGGGCCTGGTGCTGAGGATTTTGTTGGGCCTATTTTTAGATACTGAGGCAACAAGCGCCAACTAAACTGTCAAATCACCAAATACTGCCGAATTGACAGAGAAATATGGTGCAGTTCGCAACAATTAGGCAGTCTTCAGCGGCAACAAAATTGTCCTATAGAGAAGTAATGGTTAATCTATTCACAGATGAACATATCACAGAATCCACAGCAATAAAACTCATGCTCAAAACACACTACACATTACTGTAAGTTTTTTGTTGTGGAGCTCTGTGATACAGTAATGTGCGGTGTGTATGAGTGTATCACAGAGCTCCAGAGCAATAAAACTCATAGCAATGTGCAGTGTGAATAAGTAGTCTCTCATTTCTGGTTAGGCTGGCGTCAGACGAGCGCACTATGTGCACCCATACTGACATGCCTTCTGGCGTCTGTCACAGCATTGAGACGCTGCGACGGGGCCAGCCACACGCTGTTGCGCGCGCAGGAATTTTGCACGCAACAGCGGCCATGCTGCAGCCGTGCATCAGCCCTCTCCGTCAAAGCGCTAGAATGCGCAATGTCGGGGCTCAAAACGCGATTCTCCATAGGAGGATCGAGCTTTGCAGCGCTGAGCGCACTAAGTGCGCTCAGCAAGGTGGCCAGACGGTGCGTCGAGTGGGAGGAACGTCCACTCTCACACTAGTCTGACGCCAGCCTTACTCTCACTCTCTCACCCATCTCTATGATCACTCTGTGTGACCCTCTCACTGTGTGACCTCTCTCTCTGTGACCTCTTTCATCCCACTTACTGTGAGACCTCTCTGTGACCCCCTTTCTTTTTCATTTCTCTCTGTGACCCCCTTTCCTTTTCTGTGTGACCCCTTCTTTTTCATTTCTTTCCTTTTCTCAGTGACCCCCTTTCCTTTTCTGTGACATTCTCTCTTTTATAATTTCTCTGTGTAACCCCCTTTCTTTTTCATTTCTCTGTGAACCCCTCTCTTTTTAATTTCTCTCTGTGTGACCCACTTTCTCTTTTATCCCTCTGTCTCCACTGTGTGCTGCCCCCTCCTCCTCCTCCCTGCAAAGTGAGATCAGAGGAGAGCAGCGGTGGGGGGGGGGGGGGCTCAGTAAATTTTAAAAAAACGCTGCCCACCCCAAGAGAATGATAGGGGAATCTTGCCTTTCCCCCTGGCTGCTGGTCGGCTCTGTGTTTCCTCACTGCCCTTCCACGCGGCTGGAAACAGGAAGACGTGCAGGAGGATGGGGAGGAGCAGCCTGTGTGTCTCCCTCAGCAGCTGATGAGTGACCCCCTACTGGCTGCTCCTCACAATAATCCTTCTACATAATCCACCTTTACATCGGCTGCAGTCTGCGTGTGTCAGGCCTGCCAGCCGCGCGGTGATTGTGTGTGTGTGTGTGTGTGTGTGTGTGTGTCATGTCGGCCAGCAGCTTATTCTTGGGGCAGCTGTGGGCCTATGTAATGGAAGGGGCCTGGAGCTGCCGCTCCATCCGCCCCTACATTAATCCGGCCCTGACCAAATCCTGGCGAATTGCCTGCACATACGGTGCCTGTTCGGTGCCTGTTCGAGGGCAGTGAAATCCCCATAGAGAAGCAATGCTTCGTCTATTCAGAGAACAAAAACCAGCAGGGAAAAGTTGCCGAAATGCCCTGCCATTCGGTGGTTTCATTCGGCAGATTTATTCAGGCGAATCCCATAGGCTTCAATGTTAAAAATATTCCTGTTTTAATTCAATATCTAATAAACTGTTTATTATAATATTCTGCAGTAAAAAGTCTATTTATAGATTTTTTAGGATCTTTTAGGCATTTTTCTGCAAAAAAATTCTGGTTTTTTTTGTTTAAATCGTTTTTTCTTTTTTCTGTAACAGCCCTTTTTATTATCCTTCATTGGATTTTACTGTATATGTAAATTTCAGACATTTTCATTCTGTAGCTTCTTTGCAAACAGCGTTTCACTTCTCAAACATTCAATCGTACTGGTTTTTTTTTTCCCCACTCCATTCGTCTGCAGTGTCGGCTTTTTCCGGCGGCTGCTCTGCGCTGTGATCGGCGGCTGCTGGGGTTTAGCCGGCGTGTCTGGCGGGGTTAATCCAGACGTTTTTGCGGGTTTCGGTGTGCCTTCCCTGGGTTTTGCGGTAAGTTTTCGGCGACTTTTCCCTGCATTACGACGGCCCTGTGGTGCCTGCTGAATACTTTTAATTAATTATACAATTAGAAATATTTGTGAATATTTACAATTTATTTCTTATATACAGTAACATAATGTTTCAGAGTTCAGCTGAAGCTGTTTATAAATGTGTCACTTGAAGGATGTCAATATATCCATAGGTTATTAGTGTTTGAAAAATATTTGGATTATTTTAAAGTAGTGATCTGAGAAACTGCATATATACTTAAATAAGCTGGTCACACTCACCGATCTGACCGGTGATGGAGAGGTACACCGGAAGCTTATTTGTCATTATATTGCACTGGTCACACATATGGTGTAGCCTGAGCATCTGATTCACCCTAAACAGACTGGTCATTAAAGTGTACCTCTCCATCACCTGTACCTGCCCAGGAAGCTGTAAGCAGTCAAAGGGGTCCAGGTACTCACCACAAGAAGTACCAACTTCTTGTGCGAAGACACACCGAAACCCGCAAAGTGTCACTGGATCATCCATTGTGTGATATTTTGAGTTGTAAACTGCCCCCCCCAGTGGCGTAAATAGAAACCTGAGGGCCCCGGTGCAAGAATCCATGAAGGGCCCCCCCAACCCCCCAAAAAAAGATCCATATTTTTACCTTTTTTTTTTCCTGCAATATAAAAAAGATAGTATTGCCCCCAGCTCACATGGATATATATATATATTGCCCCCAGCTCACATGGATATATATATATATTGCCCCCAGCTCACATGGATATATATATTGCCCCCAGCTCACATGGACATATATATTGCCCCCAGCTCACATGGACATATATTGCCCCCAGCTCACATGGACATATAGTGCCCCCAGCTCACATGGACATATATTGCCCCCAGACCACACATGGATATATTGCCCCCAGGCCACACATGGATATTTTTGCCCCCAGCTCATGGAAATACTGCCCCAACACATGGATATACTGCCCCAACACATGGATACTGCCCCAGCACATGGATATACTGCCCCAGCACATGGATATACTGCCCCAGCACATGGATATACTGCCCCAGCTCATGGATATACTGCCCCAGCTCATGGATATACTGCCCCAGCACATGGATATACTGCCCCAGCACATGGATATACTGCCCCCAGCTCATGGATATAACTGCCCCAGCTCTGCCCCCCAGCTCATGGATATACTGCCCCAGCTCTGCCCCCCAGCTCATGGATATACTGCCCCAGCTCATGGATATACTGCCCCAGCTCTGCCCCAGCTCATGGATATACTGCCCCAGCTCTGCCCCAGCTCATGGATATACTGCCCCAGCTCTGCCCCCCAGCTCATAGATATACTGCCCCAGTTCTGCCCCAGCTCATGGATATACTGCCCAGCTCTGCCCTCCAGCTCATGGATATACTGCCCCAGCTCTGTCCCCCAGCTCATGGATATTCTGCCCCAGCTCTGCCCCCCAGCTCATGGATATTCTGCCCCAGCTCTGTCCCCCAGCTCATGGATATTCTGCCCCAGCTCTGCCCTCCAGCTCATGGATATTCTGCCCCAGCTCATGGATATGCCCCAGCTCTGTCCCCCAGCTCATGGATATTCTGCCCCAGCTCTGTCCCCCAGCTCATGGATATTCTGCCCCAGCTCTGCCCCCCAGCTCATGGATATTCTGCCCCAGCTCATGGATATGCCCCAGCTCTGTCCCCCAGCTCATGGATATTCTGCCCCAGCTCTGTCCCCCAGCTCATGGATATTCTGCCCCAGCTCTGCCCCCCAGCTCATGGATATACTGCCCCAGCTCTGCCCCAGCTCATGGATATACTGCCCCAGCTCTGCCCCCCAGCTCATGGATATTCTGCCCCAGCTCTGCCCCCCAGCTCATGGATATTCTGCCCCAGCTCATGGATATTCTGCCCCAGCTCTGTCCCCCAGCTCATGGATATTCTGCCCCAGCTCTGCCCCCCAGCTCATGGATATACTGCCCCAGCTCTGCCCCAGCTCATGGATATACTGCCCCAGCTCTGCCCCAGCTCATGGATATACTGCCCCAGCTCTGCCCCCCAGCTCATGGATATACTGCTCCCAGCCCAGCTCTTACTTACCTGCTCTGCTGGCCCCGGGCAGGCTCCGCCGGCGTCTTCTCCTCCGGCGTCTTCTCCTCCTTGGCGAGCGGCCGCTGGAAACATGCAGCTTGGCCGCTCGCCGGAAACCACCTGATCAGCGCGAGGTCTCGTGCGCTGGTCAGGTGGTTTCTCTCCCACGTGAGCGGCCAAGCTGCATGTCAGCGGCCGCTCGCAGGGAGAGGGACGGCCAGCGCGCGGCTCCCAGATTCCGGCGCTGATTGCTGGAATCTGGCGGCGGCGCTGGGCCCCCCTCCAGTGGCAGAATGGTACTTCCGCCACTGCCCCCCCCCCCCAGTATCTTTCCATCACTTGGTCCTCACTGTGTGGCTTTGGTCATAGAATGGAGTGAATCGGTCAGATCTCCAAACACATAAGAACTGCATTGTGTGGGATGTATGTAAAGACATTTACCAGGAAGGTAGATTAAATAGTTGTTAGTTCACTATCCGATCTCCTTCTGCTGTCATCTATCTCAGTTGCTCAGACAACACAATAGACCCCCTGCAGCCTTGTCTAAACATTCCCTACCCCACCCTGTTGCCTCTTCACTACTGTTTGTTCCTATACCACAGCTGTAAAGCGAGACTTGCCATAAGATTTTAGTGATTGCTGCATCATTGGAAAAATCCATAAAATGAAACAGGAGATAAAAAAAAACTAACTTTATTTTTCCTTTTTGCCTGCAATTACTTCAAGCAAGAAAAAGCCCAGCAGCAGCATGTGTTTTATAATATGTTTTTCTTTTGCAATTCCTTCAAATAAATTCAAAAAATGCAGCAGCTTGTGTTTTGTAAAGTGTTTTATAATGTGTTTTTTAATGCGCAGGTAATCCAGTTACAGTTTATGTTAAATGGTAGTGGTTTCCCTTTAATGTTTCAGAAGAATAACTTTCTAACATCGAGTCCAGGCCCTGATCTCACTATATCAGGAACACATTCAATTGGATAGAAAGCTTTATGGCCGTATTATACACAATAATGACATTTTACTGATAATCTCTAAGAAAATCTGTAAGAGCTTCCTGACTGAGCCACAGATTGTAAAACGTGTAAAAGCAGGAATATTCTTACCGTTTAGCCACTGGGACATGTGCCGGCGCACAGAAACACAAACATGCATGATTTGTAGCACAGATTTAATAAGATCATCTGTCAGTGTTTGTCTTACCTGAAGAATTCATTTTCCGCCACACAATGACAGCGAAAGCGACAGTGAGGACAGCCATAACAATCACACAGCAGATAATGGCGACTCTCCTTCCAGTATTTCCACCGTCTGTTTTGGGATCTGACGGTAATGAAGAAGAAATGAAATGTAAGAGAAATGATTCCCCTTTATCCTCATTATAATCTATATTAGAATATTATGATCAAACTCGTCACGGCACACGCCTCCGGCGCCGCAGGATGGCTAAAACCGGTATTGCTCCTACCTGAACACCTCGGCAGCACCATTCCTGCTATGACCTGTAAGACTAGGTATGGCAGCTGCTCTCTGGTTCTCCTGGAGGCAGCCGCAGGTTTCCCAATAACGAGCCTGGTGGATCCTTATTTAGGGGTGGAGTTCCCAGAAAGCATTGCCAAACACGTGGTGTAACCCTCCCCTAGAAACCTGCTTTCTCTCCACGTCCCCGAGCCTCTGCGTTCCCCAGTCTCTTGTTCCCAGTCTGCATCCTCTGTTACCCGGCATCTCCAGTCTCCAGCCTCTGCCATGTTCCCTTCAAGTCTCCAGCCAGCCCTTTTCCTGTCCTGCCTGTTTGTTGTCTCGTGCCTCCCGTAAGTCTTCGAGTGTGTTACCCTCTGTGTCCTGTCTCCAGTTTAACCCTGTGTCATGGAACTGACGTAGCGATCCCCGCGTCAAACCCCAAGACTTTTATTTCCATGGTGAAAACCCCAAAAGACATAGACCGTTGCTTTGGGGAAGACCTTATGTTCATTTATATTGTGTGGTTTTAAATGTATTGTCGCTGAACCCCTTGCTCAGAGACTGTGGACTGTATTAACCAGGGCTCGAGTCGAGCGGGAACGCGCAGGAACGGCGTTCCCGCACTTTTCCCACAGCGGGAACGCTGCGGGAACGCAGCGTTCCCGCTGTGGCCCGAGCCCGACGCCGCCGCCGCACATTGCCGGCGGCCGCGTGCTTCCTGTTACAAGGGCCAGCTGACAGGAGGTGGAGCCGCTCGCCTGGCTGTTTCATAGTTCCCAGGCGAGCGGCTGCACTTCCTGTCAGCGGCCACTGAAGCAGGAAGCACACGGCCGCTGGCAGAGGAGCAGAAGCAGCAGCAGCAAAGGTGAGCTGGGCTGGGGGCAGTATCCCTGAGACCTGGGGGGGGGCAGTATCCCTGAGACCTGGGGGGGGGCAATATCCATGAGACCAGGGGGGCAATATCCATGAGAGCTGGGGCATTATCGATGAGACCTGGGGCAATATCCATGAGACCAGGGGGGCAATATCCATGAGACCTGGGGCAATATCCATGAGAGCTGGGGCATTATCCATGAGACCTGGGGCATTATCCATGAGACCTGGGGCATTATCCATGAGACCTGGGGCAATATCCATGAGAGCTGGGGGGGGGGCAATATCCATGAGACCTGGGGCAATATCCATGAGACCTGGGGCATTATCCATGAGACCTGGGGCAATATCCATGAGAGCTGGGGGGGGCAATATCCATGAGACTGGGGCATTATCATGAGACCTGGGGCATTATCCATGAGACCTGGGGCATTATCCATGAGAGCTGGGGGGGGCAATATCCATGAGACCTGGGGCAATATCCATGAGACCTGGGGCATTATCCATGAGACCTGGGGCAATATCCATGAGGGCTGGGGGGGGGCAATATCCATGAGACCAGGGGGGCAATATCCATGAGACCAGGGGGCAATATCCATGAGAGCTGGGGCAATATCCATGAGAGCTGGGGCATTATCCATGAGACCTGGGGCAATATCCATGAGACCTGGGGCATTATCCATGAGAGCTGGGGGCATTATCCATGAGAGCTGGGGGCATTATCCATGAGAGCTGGGGCATTATCCATGAGAGCTGGGGCATTATCCATGAGAGCTGGGGCATTATCCATGAGACCAGGGGGCAATATCCATGAGACCTGGGGCATTATCCATGAGAGCTGCTGCATTATCCATGAGAGCTGGGGCATTATCCATGAGAGCTGGGGCATTATCCATGAGACCTGGGGCAATATCCATGAGAGCTGGGGCAATATCCATGAGAGCTGGGGCATTATCCATGAGAGCTGGGGCATATCCATGAGACCAGGGGGCAATATCCATGAGAGCTGGGGCATTATCCATGAGAGCTGGGGCATATCCATGAGACCAGGGGGCAATATCCATGAGACCAGGGGGGCATTATCCATGAGACCTGGGGCAATATCCATGAGACCAGGGGGGCAATGTCCATGAGACCTGGGGCATTATCCATGAGAGCTGGGGCATTATCCATGAGAGCTGGGGCATTATCATGAGACCTGGGGGGCAATATCCATGAGACCTGGGGGGCAATATCCATGAGACCTGGGGGGCAATATCCATGAGAGCTGGGGGGGCATTATCCATGAGACTGGGGCATTATCCATGAGAGCTGGGGCATTATCCATGAGACCTGGGGCAATATCCATGAGAGCTGGGGCAATATCCATGAGAGCTGGGGCATTATCCATGAGAGCTGGGGCATATCCATGAGACCAGGGGGCAATATCCATGAGAGCTGGGGCATTATCCATGAGACCTGGGGCAATATCCATGAGACCTGGGGGGCAATATCCATGAGAGCTGGGGCATTATCCATGAGAGCTGGGGGGCATTATCCATGAGACCTGGGGGCATTATCCATGAGAGCTGGGGGGCATTATCCATATGAGCTGGGGCAATTATATCCATGTGAACTGGGGAAAATATATCCATATAACCAGTGCTGTGTATATTATTCTTGGGGTTCAGTGCTGTGTATGTTATTCTGGGGGCTCAGTGCTGTGTATATTATTCTGGGGGCTCAGTGCTGTGTATATTATTCTGGGGGCTCAGTGCTGTGTATGTTATTCTGGGGGCACAATGTTGTGTATATTATTCTGGGGGCTCAGTGCTGTGTATATTATTCTGGGGGCTCAGCGCTGTGTATATTATTCTGGGGGCTCAGCGCTGTGTATATTATTCTGGGGGTTCAGCGCTGTGTAATATATTCTGGGGGTTCAGCACTGTGTATATTATTCTGGGGGTTCAGCGCTGTGTATATTATTCTGGGGGCTCAGCGCTGTGTATATTATTCTGGGGGTTCAGCGCTGTGTATATTATTCTGGGGGTTCAGCACTGTGTATATTATTCTGGGGGCCTGTGCCTGGATATATATTATATATAAAATGCGTTAGTCCAGTTGCCACAATCACGAGTATACCTGTACGTAGTGATACCTTTCACTGATCAGTATAGTTTCCAGTTTACACTCTTGAAAGCTTGTCTTTTAAATGTAAAGTTAACCCAATAAAAATGGTATCACACGCACGTACTGCTATACTCGTGATATATATACATATATATTTTTTTTTTTCTTCAGGTAATGGGGGTTGTGGAATTCGTGGGTGAGTTCCCTCACTTTTTTTCCCAGGACTTGACCCCTGGTATTAACCCCCCCCCCATAACAGCACGTAATCAAAATGCCTTTAAGCCTGTCCCTTATGCTCACTGTGTTATCAGACACCAGGGTTAGCCTGGGATTAAAAGCATGAGCTGGGTTTGAAACCCCAGCCAATCACCATCCAAGGAGCTAGAAGGGCCAACCAATCCCATTCCTGGAATACACCTCATTGACTGTAATGGAGCCATCTGCAGAAACTTTAAATGTCTGCGCCCCGAAAGGTAACTGCTCCAGCGGGGTGAATTTTTAACAGGTGGGGTGATCCTCAGGCGAGCTACCGTTGTGGTGATTTTCAGGAGGGAGCTCCATTGGGAACCCACTTTGCTGAGCCTTTCTTGACCCCAGGAGCTTAAGCAGCCCTGACCATGCGGCATCCAAGGGGGATATCTACTATATGCTGCCATTCATGCCCCTACCCCCAGATCTGGGCGCTTGTTGGACTGTGACACCCTAGGGACCCCAGCTATCAAACGGTGCCCCTGGTTTGCCGCTGCTCCTCTGGATTCCCCCCCAAAACAAGGACCTGTGCTCTGTATGACTGCAGGTACAGTTAATTATAAGGCACCACCATGTACCGTAGTGCTGTACAATGGGAAAGACAGGATAACCAATATACATGCAAGTTAAACACATAGAACAGTACCAGAAAAGCCCCTGCTCAAGAGCTTGCACTCTGAGAGGACCTGATGGGGAACTGCTGAATGACGGTACCGTAATGTCTGGGGGGGCGGGAATGTTAACTGTTGCTATCTGATTGTGAACCAAATAAAAGCAGGCCAAGTGAGATGGCCAGTGTGTATCCTGTGATGAACATACAGCCTGCCTGGTGTCTATCTCAGCTACGCTACAGCTATAATCACTCTCAGAAGGCACAGAGCGGCATTCTGGAAATGCAAAGAGGCTCCAAGGCAGGCGTTCAGAACAAGCGGGTCTGAAGCTGCGGATCAGGCTGCTCGAGGCACTGAGTTCCCAGCAACTCAGAAGCCGGGCTGATCCTGGTAAGGGGGTGTCTGGAGAGCCAGGACAGACGGGAAGAGACGGCGTCCCATCACATTGGTGGCAAGCGGTGTGGATAGAGGCTCTTCAACACCAATACACCACGAGATGGCCAACTATTCAGCCTGCAAGCAGGACACCCTGAAGGACCTGCTGGAGAGCCGTGGATGGAACAGATACTGAAGTAAGGGTCAAAAGGCACAAGTTTGGTGCAACCAGGAGCGAGATGGAAACGCTCAAGGAGGTAAAAAGACGCCTCAAGCTATATGGTCCGAACCCTGACATGGACCTGAGCATTTGGAATGAGGTCTGTTTATTGCAGAAAGGGGAAGCTGTGCGGGACCAGGAAGATTTTAACCCTCTGCATGTGGAATACAATAAATACAAGGTCCCAGGCTGGATTGAGCCAGGGGACATTCGTGGCCAGGAGGAGAACTGGCTGGCAACTACACCACACACCCAGAGGGTGCCTACAGACTTGGATTGGCAGAGACCAGAGATTTTGGAAGCATCGGTTTCTGCCAAAGTCAAGACCCAAACGAAATATGCCTCTGCACCAACCGTGACCGTCAACCTACCTCAAGTAAGGCTAAAAAGAAGCGGAGGGGTGGACAGGTGAAAGAAATGGAGGTGGTGCTGGAGAGCGAATGCAAATGTTGTCACCCGCTTCGAAGGGAGGTAGAGACCTTGAAAGGGCAACTAGACTCTGCCACCCAGAGCGAGAAAGAGACTGGCCTGCAATTGCACCGGCTACAGGATGAGCTGCAAGATGGCCAGAGAGAGCTGGATGAGGTGAGACTATCCAGAGATGCTGCAGAGGTGAATGTACAGCGCCTGGAGATGGAAATCACTGGCTTGCGGGATTTACTTACAGCTTCTGAGTGAGCTAAGGAAAACGCTGCTCGGGAGCGAGAGGAGGCCATGGCCATTGGCGTTTTAAAGGTCCAGGAAGCCATGGGGGAAAAGTGTCTCCTGGAATCCCAGATTATGGAGCTGACGGAGAAGCTGAAAGATGAGCAAAGTAATGCTGAAGGAGTAGGCGAGAATCTTAAAAAGGCCAGACTGCTGAATGAGCAACTGAGAGCAGACGGAGAGGCAGAGCGAAGCAAGGCCCAGCTACTAGAGAAGTCATGTCAACAGCTGGAGGGTCAATGCCGGGAACTAAAGGCTGGACTCCAGGCTTCTATCACTGCCTGGGAAGCAAGATGTCAAGAGCTTCAGGAGCAGCTTGATGCAGAGACCGAGCAACGCCATAGTATACTGTAGGTGAGCAGTTGCGACACTCTGAAAGCAGGCACAGAGCGGCATTCTGGAAATGCAAAGAGGCTCCAAGGCAGGCATTCAGAACAAGCGGGTCTGGAGCTGCGGTTCAGGCTGCTCGAGGCACTGAGTTCCAAGCAACTCAGAGGCCAGGAGGATCCTGGTAAGGGGGTGTCTGGAGAGCCAGGACAGACGGGAAGAGAACGGTTCCGTCGCACCCTGCCTTAGTCTCTCCTCCCTAGTCCCTACCTCAGTCAAGAGTCAGCTCTTTTCCAGCCGTGTCTCTCACCGTCCTCCAGATACTTTATTATTTCTGTTCATCCAATAAACCTCCATTTGATTTGGACCCTGTTACAGTTGTCTCTCAGGATCAGTGCCAGAGGGGTACAGGTGGGATACTGGTGGGTTCCTGGTGGGATACTGGCCTTGTGGGTATGTTGAGCCCGGTATGCAGTGATACCTATTCATTTTTCCTCCCGATGTTCCCTATTTGGGTGGAGTAATTCTTCTTTCTATTCCACTTATTTTGCCTTTTCCTGTTTTCTGGTTGATCGCACTTATAAGGTTTAATCCTGTTTGGGGAGTTGTACCTGCTCAGGGTGGGGGGGATCATTGTTTCTCCCTCAGATGGTGTCTCTCAGGGGGGATATTACAGTTTTGGTCCTTTCGGATTTTCTTCATAAATCCCTTTTCTGATTTTTATTTCTCATATTGCTTATTAATCCAGTTTAATGTAACAATTAATGATCGCTCCGCTCTTCACACATTCATCAATAAATCGTAAGATCTGCAATGTGACGTATTATTACTCCATAGATGTCGTTCTTCTTTTGCCGAAAATGCAGTAATGCCTTTAATTCCCTATATTCACCCCCTGTATTAGTGACACTTACCCCACATTACAGAGAGTGGCTCGTCCAGGCTGCTGTGATCCACATAGCAGGAGTAACTCGCCCCGTCCTCCGGGGTCACTTCCACAGAGACTCTGAGCTGGTAAGTGCCGTCAGAGTTGGGGAGGACGTGTTTGGCCTCATCTGAGGGAATATCCATCCCGTTCTTCTTCCAATGCACATCCACATCCCGGGGGTGAAAGCCGTACACCTGGCAGTGAAGCTTCATGGCGCTGCCTGATGGGCGACTGGAAACCTTCACCTCAGGGCGAACTGTGACGGGAGGGAAATAACTGTCTTTTTATGGAAACAGATAAAATATTTACACTTTAATCCATTAACGTTCAATAATAAGCGCATTGTGTCACAGAGACCAGACCCTGAGTGACGCTGAGCCTGCTATGATGAGGTCACCAGTATGTAAACTGGGATCACTGGGAATCAGCGCCTGGAACTCCAGATCTGAGGAATTCTTATATAATGTGATAATGTGACCTCAGACACGTCAATCCCAGAGAGAATCACATGCGACAAAACTATGAACAGATACAGATAATGTCAGCAAATCATTATGTGACAAACTCCCCCATACCCTGCACCCACCTCTCCTCCAGCCCCTCCCCCATACCCTGCACCCACCTCTCCTCCAGCCCCTCCCCCATACCCTGCACCCACCTCTCCTCCAGCCCCTCCCCATACCCTGCACACACCTCTCCTCCAGCCCCTCCCCCATATCCTGCACCCACCTCTCCTCTCCAGCTCCTCCCCCACACCCTGCACACACCCCTCCTCTCCAGCTCCTCCCCCATACCCTGCACACACCTCTCCTCCAGCTCCTCCCCCACACCCTGCACACACCTCTCCTCTCCAGCTCCTCCCCCATACCCTGCACACACCTCTCCTCTCCAGCTCCTCCCCCACACCCTGCACACCACCTCTCCTCTCCAGCTCCTCCCCCATACCCTGCACACACCTCTCCTCTCCAGCTCCTCCCCCACACCCTGCACACACCTCTCCTCTCCAGCTCCTCCTTGCCATACTCCAGGTATTTCCTCAGCCAGTCGATGCAGTCAGTCTCCAGGTAATACTTGGCGCTTTCTCCTGCTCGCTGCTCCGGGCTGTTCCATCTCTGTGCGCTGACCTGAGCCAGGTCTGTGATTGGATAATAAACCCAGCGCTCAGTGTCCAGGGAGAGGAAATCCTTCCCATCATATCCAAACTGCCAATACCCTCTGGTGCTGCCGTCATCTCTCAGCTCACAGCCGTACATCTCCTGGAAGGAATGGAAACCTGCGAACACACAGACACAGGTTACATGTATCACACAGTGATGTCACACAGAGCAGCCATCAGGGGGTGACAGCCCATTGTAGGTATAGGGGCCCAGTGGCTCGAGGGGCCCAGCCCTCACCAAACGCTGTGTAACTTGTTCAAGTACCTCAGATGTTTGGGCCCCTCCATCCCACCCAGGAAGGACTTATTGGGATACAAGGAAATTTCCCCGGTGTGCCGCAGCAGCTGAGGCCGGTAAAAGCACTCAGTCTGATCACAGAGAGCGATTATTATGGTCTGCACCATGAGATACAGAGTAAACACTCTCCCACCATGAAACACATTTTATCCACCAGATATTTATCCCACTCCCTGATAAATAATGTAAACAGAAAATGAGGTTGTAGCGCTGTGTTAAAATCTTGCTGCCGGCAAGTACCTATTTTTGGCCACAAGATGGAGACAATCGCGATTAGAGACACTGGACATTGGGACTACATTTCCCGGCATGCTTGGCAAAGAGACAGGAAGTGGGTGGGACACAGGAGGCTGATATCCCGAACCTCGTGGAGAACGCGCCGGAGCGCGCCAGGGAACGAGAGAGAGCAGACGCAGTGCAAGACATCGCGAGAGGGCCTAGGCCAGAGCACGAGTGAGACCTGTCAGTTCCTTTATCGGGTCATCCAGCCTAAGGAGAAGGAGACCTCCAAGTTCCAGAGATTGCTGCAGATCGAACAAACCGAAGACCTCGAGTGAGGAGTTACCGCGAGTTGATCGGATACGGAGAGCAGGCGGTGAGCTGGACAAGTTGTGGACAAGCTACGGAAAGTCAGACAACGGATCCGGCCGCAAGTATCCCCAGTCAATATCGAGCGGAGAGACGTCCTGGGTCAGCGGAGCCTAAAGCAACCGGTGGATGGGTGAGAGGCCTCCAAGGCCGTTTGTAAATAAAGAACACGCTGCTGTTTTCTCTTTAAAGTCCACAGGGCCCCAACTTGACTAGTCGAAGACATTCCTTAAGTAAATTCACTGGCCAGTTGAACAGTACCCGGGTACCACACATACACACCTTTTACATTCCGGGACTTAACCTGTGCAGGACTCCTACTGTTACGAATCGGAACAGGGGTTAAAGATACGTTCCGAATAATATTTTTTCTCTTTTCCGCTGCGCGTTTACCGTAATACGAAGAGATTGTATTTTTGGGTTTCGCTACGTGTCCCTTTTACCGAACTAGCAGGCAATTGCATTTCTTTTCTGTTCGGTTGCGAATATTTAATTTTTCCGAAATACGAAGCCTCGTGTTTCGTTTCTTTTCCGCTATGCGTTTTTACCGCGATACGAAAGTACTGTAATAATATCTGTGAATACCGTGTCTCAACATCTGCTTACTATTTTAGTAAACTATTTAAATTATAAAACTCACAACGGTGTTGGAATATATTTATTCCCTAGTGCGGGGAGACTGACCCGTGGTTCATTTTCAGCGGCTCCTCCGGGAGTGAGCGCTACAGAGGCAAAAGGTTTTATTTTTAATTAATTTATGGAAATGGCCATCTGAGGGAAGGGGGGCCTGAGCAGTGGTTCCGTAAAGGGCCCCAAGATTTATGATGGCAGCCTTGTACACATCATGGCAACGAATCACAGCATGCATTGCTGACACATGGCACCGGATCACACTGTGCCAACTCAGGGTGCTGGTCACACAGGGCACAGGATTATACTGAGCAGACGCAGGGCCCCGGATCACACAGCGCTGACACAGGGCCCCAGATCACACAGTGCTGACACAGGGCCCCGGATCAACCAGTGCTGACACAGGGCCCCGGATCACACAGTGCTGACACAAGGGCCCCGGATCACACAGTGCTGACACAGGGCCCCGGATCACACAGTGCTGACACAGGGCCCCGGATCACACAGTGCTGACACAGGGCCCCGGATCACACAGTGCTGACACAGGGCCCCGGATCACACAGTGCTGACACAGGGCCCCGGATCACACAGTGCTGACACAGGGCCCCGGATCACACAGTGCTGACACAGGGCCCCGGATCACACAGTGCTGACACAGGGCCCCGGATCGCACAGTGCTGACACAGGGCCCCGGATCACACAGTGCTGACACAGGGCCCCGGATCGCGCAGTGCTGGCTATTAGTATAATGTGAGAGACCGTGTGATATAATGTTATGAGACTCCATGGACTCTGGTTCTGTTCTTGCCTGGTCTGATCATTCGGGCGCTGCTCATTATGCACAATTAGTTAATCAGTTTGTGTGAATCACATGTCAGGTCAGGGGATGAGTCTCCATATAATGTCAGGTCAGGGCAGGGGATGAGTCTCCATATAATGTCAGGGCAGGGGATGCGTTTCCATATAATGTCAGGTCAGGGCAGAGGATGAGTCTCCATATAATGTCACGTCAGGGCAGAGGATGAGTCTCCATATAATGTCAGGTCAGGGCAGAGGATGAGTCTCCATATAATGTCAGGTCAGGGCAGAGGATGCGTTTCCATATAATGTCAGAGCAGAGGATGAGTCTCCATATAATGTCAGGTCAGGGCAGAGGATGAGTCTCCATATAATGTCAGGTCAGGGCAGAGGATGAGTCTCCATATAATGTCAGAGCAGAGGATGAGTCTCCATATAATGTCAGGTCAGGGCAGGGGATGAGTCTCCATATAATGTCAGAGCAGAGGATGAGTCTCCATATAATGTCAGGTCAGGGCAGAGGATGAGTCTCCATATAATGTCAGGTCAGGGCAGAGGATGAGTCTCCATATAATGTCAGGTCAGGGCAGAGGATGAGTCTCCATATAATGTCAGAGCAGAGGATGAGTCTCCATATAATGTCAGAGCAGAGGATGAGTCTCCATATAATGTCAGGCCAGGGCAGGGGATGAGTTTCCATATAATGTCAGGTCAGGGCAGGGGATGAGTCTCCATATAATGTCAGAGCAGAGGATGAGTCTCCATATAATGTCAGGTCAGGGCAGAGGATGAGTCTCCATATAATGTCAGGTCAGGGCAGAGGATGAGTCTCCATATAATGTCAGGTCAGGGCAGAGGATGAGTCTCCATATAATGTCAGAGCAGAGGATGAGTCTCCATATAATGTCAGAGCAGAGGATGAGTCTCCATATAATGTCAGGCCAGGGCAGGGGATGAGTCTCCATTTAATGTCAGAGCAGAGGATGAGTCTCCATATAATGTCAGGTCAGGGCAGAGGATGAGTCTCCATATAATGTCAGGTCAGGGCAGAGGATGAGTCTCCATATAATGTCAGGTCAGGTCAGAGGATGAGTCTCCATATAATGTCAGAGCAGAGGATGAGTCTCCATATAATGTCAGGGCAGAGGATGAGTCTCCATATAATGTCAGGCCAGGGCAGGGGATGAGTCTCCATTTAATGTCAGGTCAGGGCAGAGGATGTGGTTCCATATAATGTCAGACCCTCCACATCTCAATCTGTGCTCCCTGACCTCTGACCTCTGAAATAATAGATCTGACACATGAAACAAGACCTGCTTATCTGCTGGTTATTATATCTGTAGCATTTATTTGCATATTTCAGCTTCTTTTCCTGGGACAGTGAGTTTTCCCTTTTCTCTTTCTGATGATAATGAAAAGAAGTGACTTTGGGAAACAATAAATATTTATTTAGTTTTACCCTGGATTTGTCACAGATCTCTCCCTATATGCCTCTGTTTACAAACAATACAAACACATTTTCTCCTACAACTACACACTGTTTAATGACGCTTCTTCCACAAAGGGAAAAAATACACTTTAATAATTTACTAATATCACAAAATGTCATGAGATTAGGTAATAAGGTAAACATTCAATTTCTGTTGTTTTGCTGCAGCTAAAATCTAATAACAATCCCATGGAAACCATCTGAGTGGCTGTATATTGTAATTCTCTGTATGTTACAGTAACGCATTGCTGTGTGTGTGTGTGTCTATACTGTGTCAGTGTGTCATGCAATGTGCTGTGTGTATATGTCTATACTGTGTCAGTGTGTCATGCAATGTGCTGTGTGTGTATGTGTCTATACTGTGTCAGTGTGTCATGCAATGTGCTGTGTGTATATGTCTATACTGTGTCAGTGTGTCATGCAATGTGCTGTGTGTGTGTATATGTCTATACTGTGTCAGTGTGTCATGCAATGTGCTGTGTGTATATATGTCTATACTGTGTCAGTGTGTCATGCAATGTGCTGTGTGTATATGTCTATACTGTGTCAGTGTGTCATGCAATGTGCTGTGTGTGTATATGTCTATACTGTGTCAGTGTGTCATGCAATGTGCTGTGTGTGTATGTGTCTATACTGTGTCAGTGTGTCATGCAATGTGCTGTGTGTATATGTCTATACTGTGTCAGTGTGTCATGCAATGTGCTGTGTGTGTGTATATGTCTATACTGTGTCAGTGTGTCATGCAATGTGCTGTGTGTGTATATGTCTATACTGTGTCAGTGTGTCATGCAATGTGCTGTCAGTGTGTCATGCAATGTGCTGTGTCTCACCTCCTGTCTGGTTAAAGCGGCTCATTGATATCTTCACATTGAGTTCATACGTTTTCTCTGCTTCTCTCCCATTCTGTGTCTCTTCCTCCCAGTAATCAGGATTTTCCACTTTCTTCATCCACGGAGCCACAGGAACAGAGCGGCCGGTGTCACTGCCGTAACGTGTGATCTGTATCCCGTCCACATAACCCACTGAAATGAACTCCGGCAGCTCATGTCCCGGAATAGACACCCCCATGTGATAATACTGGAGAGAGTGACCTGAGACAGACAGACACATGTCAGAGAGAGAGAGAGTGACCTGAGACAGACACATGTCAGAGAGAGAGTGACCTGAGACAGACAGACACATGTCAAAGAGAGAGACCTGAGACAGACACATGTCAGAGTGACCTGAGAGAGACACATGTCAGAGAGAGAGACCTGAGACAGACACATGTCAGAGTGACCTGAGAGAGACACATGTCAAAGAGAGAGACCTGAGACAAACACATGTCAGGGAGAGAGACCTGAGAGACAGACACATGTCAGAGAGAGAGACCTGAGAGAGACAGACATGTCAGAAAGACCTGAGACAGACACATGTCAGAGAGAGAGAGACCTGAGACAGACACATGTCAGAGAGAGTGACCTGAGACAGACAGACACATGTCAGAGTGATCTGAGAGACACTTCAGAGTGACTTGAAACAGATACACATTGTAGGTTGGGGTCAGACGAGCGCAGTCAGAGCGCACTCTGCGTGCGCGTACAACGGACAGACGTACTGACGGAAGATACTGCAGACACCACATGGTCCGTTTTTTTAACCGGACATAGAATAAAAAAGGGAATTATGGGAAACAACATTAATACGAAAAATGATCAAAATTTATACATGATATGAAAAGCCATTGTGTGCGTCAAGGTGCTGGACTTCGCAAATGCGATCCGTCTGACATCTCATCACTCACACAGAACACTAGGGAGGCGCAGCGCACTCTGTGCGTCCATGTTAGCGGATTTACATTCGTGCCTAACTTGCGTCCGTTTGCTGGACGTACTTTGTGTGTGGGTCTCTATTGATCATGATTCTCTGCTACCACGGACGTTAAAATGTGTGGCAACACGGACGTGAATCCTGCGTTCGTATGACACGGGCCTTAGAGAGTGACCTGAGACATACAGACAAACAGGGCCGCCATCAGGGCATTACACCCATTACTGCCGTAAGGGGCCCGGGCCCGGTGGGGGCCCGGGCCGCCGGGGCCTGGGGGGAGGATCCCGGGCCCCCGACAGCAGCGGCGTCGCCCTTTAACAGCTCCGGTATCGGACTCGATGAGTCCGAATCCGAGCTGTGTCCCTGCTGCTGCTGCAGGAGCCGGAGGAGACTGAGACACTGTGTCTCCTCCGGCTCCTGGCAGCTTCACTTCCTGGCTGGGCGGGGCCAAGCAGCGTGTGAGGGGCCTCCCAAGCACGTTGCTTTGGCTCCGCCCCTCCACTCAGTGAAGCTGCGCGCCGGAGCTGGAGGGGCGGGGAAGATCAGAAGAAAAGAAGAGAAGAAAATTAAAGAAAAGGAGAAGAGCTGAAGAGCAGAAGAAAAGAAGATAGAAGACAGCGAGTGGTGAGCCAGGGCCCAGACCCTAAGACCCAGGGCCCAGACCCAGACCCCAGGCCCCTAGATCCAAACCCAGGGCCCAGACCCCAAGGCCCAGACCCCTAGGCCCAGACCTCTAGGCTCATACCCAGGGCCCAGACCCAGGACCCAGACCCCTAGGCCCAGACCCCAAGGCCCAGGACCCAGACCCTAGGGCCCAGACCCAGGGCCCAGACCCCAAGGCCCAGACCCCTAGGCCCAAACCCAGGGCCCAGACCCCCTAGACCCAAACCCAGGGCCCAGACCCCCTAGACCCAAACCCAGGGCCCAGACGCCAAGGCCCAGACCCAGGGCCCAGACCCCTAAGCCCAAACCCAGGGCCCAGACCCCAAGGCCCAGGACCCAGACCCCTAGGCCCAGACCTCTAGGCCCAGACCCCAAGGCCCAGACCCAGGGCCCAGACCCTAGGGCCCAGGGTCCAGACCCCTAGGCCCCAGGGTCCAGACCCCTAGGCCCAGGGCCCAGACCCAGGGCAAATGCCCAGACCCCAAGACCCAGGGCCCAGACCCCTAGGCCCAAACCCATGGCCCAGACCCCAAGGCCCAGGACCCAGACCCTAGGGCCCAGACCCTTAGGCCCAGACCCCAGACCCTTAGGCCCAGACCCCAAGGCCCAGACCCCTAGGCCCAGACCTCTAGGCTCAGACCCAGGGCCCAGACCCCAAGGCCCAGGACCCAGACCCTAGGGCCCAGACCCTTAGGCCCAGACCCAGGGCCCAGACCCCAAGGCCCAGACCCCTAGGCCCAAACCCAGGGCTCAGACCCCCTAGACCCAAACCCAGGGCCCAGACCCCTAGGCCCAAACCCAGGGCCCAGACCCCCTAGACCCAAACCCAGGGCCCAGACCCCAAGGCCCAGACCCAGGGCCCAGACCCCTAAGCCCAAACCCAGGGCCCAGACCCCAAGGCCCAGGACCCAGACCCCTAGGCCCAGACCTCTAGGCCCAGACCCCAAGGCCCAGACCCAGGGCCCAGACCCCAAGGCCCAGACCCCTAGGCCCAAACCCATGGCCCAGACCCCAAGGTCCAGGACCCAGACCCTGGGCCAGACCCCTAGGCCCAGACCCTAAGGCCCAGACCCCTAGGCCCAAACCCAGGGCCCAGACCCTAAGGCCAGACCCAGGGCCCAGACCCTAAGACCCAGGGCCCAGATCCCCTAGGCCCAAACCCAGGGCCCAGACCCTAGGGCCCAGACCCTAAGACCCAGGGCCCAGACCCCTAGGCCCAGACCCAGGGCCCAGACCCCTAGGCCCAAACCCAGGGCCCAGACCCCTAGGCCAAACCCAGGGCCCAGACCCCAAGGCCCAGACACCAAGGCCCAGACCCTAGGGTCCAGACCCCATACCCAGGGCCCAGACCCCAAGGCCCAGAGCCAGGGCCCAGACCCAGACCCCAAGGCCCAGACCCCAGGCCCAGATCCTAGGACCCAGACCCAGGCCCAGGGACCAGACCAGGGCCCAGGCTAGACCCCAGGCACCAGACCTCAGGGCCCAGACCTCAGGTACCAGACCTCAGGGACCAGACCCCAAGGCCCAGTGTCAGGGACCAGACCAGGGCCCAGGCCCAGACCCAAAGGCCATCATACACAGCCCGTTCTGTGAGATTTATTGCTGTGGATTCTGTGATATGTTCAGACACACGCGCTCATTACTGTGAGTTTTATTGCTGTGGATACTGTGATAGCTAATACACACTGCACATTACTGGAGTTTATTGCTGTGGTGCTATGTTATGTCCTTTTTTTTTGAAGGGGGAGAAAAGCTGTTAGAGGTTGAGGGGGGGGGGCCCTGGGGGGCACCATCGTGAGGTTAAGTAAGGGGCCCCATCATTTCTGATGGCTGCCCTGCAGACACATATTAGAGAGTGACCTGAGACCGACACATACAGTTAAGGCTAATGTCAGACGAACGCAGTCTGAGTGCACTCTACGTGCGTGCACAACGGACAGACGTATAGTTACATAGTTACATAGTTATATAGGCTGAAAAAAGACATGCGTCCATCGGGTTCAGCCTCTCCCACATAACCTACTGCTGTTGATCCAAAAGAAGGCAAAAAACCCAGTCTGAATGCTTGCCAATATGCAACATACTGGGAAAAAATTCCTTCTTGACCCCAGAATGGCAGTCAGATTTCTCCTTGGATCAAGAAGCTTTTACCCACATATTAAATATATATACCCTTAATATTCTGTGTCTGCAGGAAGTCATCCAGTCGTTTTTTAAAAGTCTGTACAGACTCTGACCCAACCACCTCAACAGGCAGAGAATTCCACAGCTTTATTGTTCTCACCGTAAAATAACCCTTCCTATGTTTTAAGCTAAATTTTCTTTCTTCCAGTCTAAGGCTAGGGTCAGACGAACGCATTTTTCGCGTCGACCGTGGAAAAGTGCGGTCGAACGAACGGACATATTTTTTCACGGAATACGCGGTAGCGGTCATACGATGCGCCTTTTCGTCCGTGATTTTGTACGGATCATCAATAAAACACTTTTTGTGTCTGGACGTTATGTTGGCCGACATTAGGCAGCGTCTGATGTCTCCCAATCACACACACACGCCGCTATGCGGCCGCAGCGCACTCTGTACGTCAGTAGTAGCGGTTTGACGTTCTCGAAAATGCGTTCGTTTGCCACTTGCGTTGCGGCGACGAACTTTCGTGCGGCCGTACTTCGTGTGTTCCCCGGCATTGGACGTCATTTGCTGCTAGCACGGCCGTGATTTTGTGCGGCTAAACGCACGTTAAAGCTGCGTTCGTCTGACCCTAGCCTAAATGGATGACCCCTTGTCCTATGTATAGTCCTGTTAATGAATAGGTTATCAGACAATGGTTGATAATGGCCCCGTATATATTTATATAAGGTTATCAGATCCCCTCTAAGGCGCCTTTTCTCTAAACTAAACAGGTTTAAGCTTGTTAGTCTTTCCTCATAACTTAACCCTTCCATCCCCTTATTAATTTAGTTGCCCGTCTCTGCACTTTTTCTAACGATATAATATCTTTTTTTAAGACAGGTGCCCAAAATTGCACGGCATATTCAAGGTGCGGCCTGACCATTGATTTATACAGAGGCAAAATTATGTTTTCATCCCGTGAGTGAACTCCCCTTTTAATGCATGCCAATACCTTGCTGGCCTTGGCGGCTGCTGTTTGACATTGCACATTGTTACTTAGTTTGAAGTCTATGATTATTCCCAAATCCTTCTCCTGCTTGGATTTCCCTAACTCCGTACCATTTAGGGTATAAATTGCTTGTGTGTTCTTCACTCCAAAGTGCATAACTTTGCATTTATCTAGATTAAATCTCATCTGCCATTTAAGTGCCCAGTCCCCCAATCTATCTAAATCCCTCTGCAGCGAAGTAACATCCTGCTCACATTGTATTACTTTTCCTAGCTTTGTGTTCATCTGCAAACACTGATACATGACTTTCAATGCCTATCTCAAGGTCATTTATAAATAAATTGAATAGTATTGGTCCTATAACAGACCCCTGAGGGACACCACTTACCACTGGTGTCCATCTTTGAAAATGTACCATTTATGACCACTCTCTGTACCCTATCTTTTAGCCAGTTTTCTATCCAAGAACAAGTATTTTCATCTAGACCATTTTTTCTTATAAGTAGTAACCTTTTGTGGGAACTGTGTCGAAAACTTTGGCAAAATCTAAGTAAATCACATCCACTGCGACCCCCTGATCTATACTTCTACTTACTTCCTCATAGAACGTAATTAGGTTAGTCTGACATGATCTGTGTTTCATGAAACCATGCTGATTTTTGCCAATTACATTATACCTCCCAATAAATTCCTGAATATTATCCCTTAGTAACCCCTCAAATACTTTCCCAGCCACAGATGTTAAGCTCACAGGTCTATAATTCCCAGGCACAAATTTTAAACCTTTCTTAAATATAGGGACCACGTCAGCTTTTCTCCAATCCTCTGGTACTATTCCTGAAAGGAAAGAATCTTGAAAGATTAAGACGTACCGACGGAAGATACTGCAGACACCACATGGTCCGTTTTTATTAACGGACGTAGAAGAAAAAAGGAAATTGTGGGAAATAAAATTAATATGAAAAATGATAAAAATTGATACTTGATATGAAAAGTCATTGTGTGCGTCAAGGTGCTGGACGTCGCAAATGCGCTGCGTCTGACGTCTCATCACTCACACAGAACGCTACGCGAACGTGGCGCACTCTGCACGTCTGTGGTAGTGGTTTTACGTTCTTGACTAACTTGCGTCAGTTTGCCGCGTGCATTGTGCGTGTGCAGTTCAGTGTGCACGTACTTCGTGTGTGGGTCTCTATTGATCATACTTCTATGCTACGACGGACATTAAACTGTGCGGTGACACGGACATGATCACTGCATTCGTCTGACATTAGCCTTAGAGAGTGACCTGAGACATACACACGTTAGAAAGAGAGACCCAGACAGACACATGTTAGAGAGAGAGACCCAGACAGACACATGTTAGAAAGAGAGACCCAGACAGACACATGTTAGAGAGAGAGACCCAGACAGACACATGTTAGAGAGAGAGACCCAGACAGACACATGTTAGAGAGAGACCCAGACAGACACATGTTAGAGAGAGAGACCCAGACAGACACATGTTAGAAAGAGAGAGACCCAGACAGACACATGTTAGAGAGAGAGACCCAGACACATGTTAAAGAGAGAGACCCAGACACATGTTAAAGAGAGAGACCCAGACACATGTTAAAGAGAGAGACCCAGACAGACACATGTTAGAAAGAGAGAGACCCAGACAGACACATGTTAGAAAGAGAGAGACCCAGACAGACACATGTTAGAAAGAGAGAGACCTGAGACAGACACATAATACGAGAGAATCTGGACTCTCCACTGTAGTAAAAGCAAAGTGCTGTTTAAATGGGAATGCAGTGTTTGGTCTCAATCACAGGAGTCATATTCCAAGGAAACGTTACATTGCAAATAGAACAGCTCTTTATTGACTATAATGGAGTGCCCGATATGTCTTGCTTTATTGTGCAAGATTGGTGGGTTGGTGTCGGCGTCCAACGTAACCGCGTTGAACTATTTTGCACTTAAGGTTCTCTATATAAACATTTTTTTTAGACAGACAGACAGATATCAGACAGACGGACCTGAAACAGAAATCAAGGAATGGGAATACAGTGTATGTGACACACAGGTAAAAATACAAAAAGTAAAGAGAAAATCGCCATTTTTAGCTCTATTTGGCCTAATTCTTCATACAATTAACCACTTCACTACTTAGCGCTGTAAATTAAAAGATCGCAGCATAACATTTATTTGTAACACGGAATGCTTACTTATCACATATAGGATAAACGGAACGATTTTCCAACTTCGGCTAATGTCAGACGAACGCAGTCTGAGCGCACTCTGTGTGTGCATAACGGACAGACGTACTGACGGAAGATACTGTAGACACCACATGGTCTGTTTTATTTGACGGACGTCAAAAAAAGGGAATTATGGGAAATAAAATTAATATGAAAAATGATAAAAATAGATACATGATATGAAAAGCCATTGTGTGCGTCAAGGTGCTGGACGTCGCAGATGCGCTGCGTCTGACGTCTCCTCATCACTCAGACAGAACACTACGTGGACGTGGCGCACTCTGTGCGTCCGTCTAGCGGTTTTACTTTCTTGCCTATCTTGCGTCCACTTGCCACGTGCGTTGTGTGTGTGCAGCTCGGTGCGGACACACTTAGTGTGTTTGGTTTCACTTTTCAAACATTCAAGCAAACGGTTTTGCTAATTTATTCACTTCACTCGTCTGCGGTGTCAGCTTTTTTCGGAGGCTTCGCTGCGTGTGATCGGCTCCTGCTCAGGGTTTTTCCGTGGTTTTCGGCAGGTTAATCCAGATGTTTTTGGGGGTTTCGGCATGCATTCTCAGGGTTTTGCGGTTAGTTTTCGTCGGGTTTGCGGCGGCCTTTCCCTGCAATTCGGGGACCCTGTGGTGCTTGCTGAATACACCGCAGGGTCACCGAAATGGGATCGGCAAAACGAACCGAATTGAAGAGAACGAAAAGTCACCGAACGTGCGTTGACTTTTCGATTCTCTTTGAATAACGCTGTAAGCTACGACGGACGTTAAACTTTGTGCCAACACAGACGTGATCACTGCGTTCGTCTGACACGGGCCTTAGGGCTTGATTTAATTCTATCAGCCGTTTTATAAAAATATAAACTGGTTGCTTGAAGACGATATTTCTTTTGAAACATCAGTTGATTTAAAAAAAAATTGTCCTGAGCCGATTTCCAAAACATGTGTCTGTTTAGTAAAAATTATTAGTCTGTTAAAAAGCCCAAAACACACACTGTAATACATGTGAACGTTTGCTTTTTTTGTGTTTTACTGTCCTCCTGTAATTCCCGGACATGCATGTTGTAATATAAAGTCCCACAGAGGCGCGTCTTACTGGAAACTCCAAAAACGTGCGTCTTTCTGCAGCTTCTGGACATTTGCATTTTTACTGTAAATCCTATAAAAGCGAGAGTTACTGTAAATCCTATAGATGCGAGTGTTACTGTAAATCCTATAAAAGCGAGAGTTACTGTAAATCCTATAAAAGCGAGTGTTACTGTAAATCCTACAGATGCGAGAGTTACTGTAAATCCTATAGATGCGAGTGTTACTGTAAATCCTATAAAAGCGAGAGTTACTGTAAATCCTATAAAAGCGAGTGTTACTGTAAATCCTATAGATGCGAGTGTTACTGTAAATCCTATAAAAGCGAGAGTTACTGTAAATCCTATAGATGCGAGTGTTACTGTAAATCCTATAAAAGCGAGAGTTACTGTAAATCCTATAGATGCGAGAGTTACTGTAAATCCTATAAAAGCGAGTGTTACTGTAAATCCTATAGATGCGAGAGTTACTGTAAATCCTATAAAAGCGAGAGTTACTGTAAATCCTATAGATGCGAGTGTTACTGTAAATCCTATAGATGCGAGTGTTACTGTAAATCCTATAAAAGCGAGAGTTACTGTAAATCCTATAGATGCGAGAGTTACTGTAAATCCTATAGATGCGAGAGTTACAGTAAATCCTATAGATGCGAGTGTTACTGTAAATCCTATAGATGCGAGTGTTACTGTAAATCCTATAAAAGCGAGAGTTACTGTAAATCCTATAGATGCGAGTGTTACTGTAAATCCTATAGATGCGAGAGTTACTGTAAATCCTATAAAAGCGAGAGTTACTGTAAATCCTATAAAAGCGAGTGTTACTGTAAATCCTATAGATGCGAGTTACTGTAAATCCTATAAAAGCGAGAGTTACTGTAAATCCTATAGATGCGAGTGTTACTGTAAATCCTATAGATGCGAGAGTTACTGTAAATCCTATAAAAGCGAGAGTTACTGTAAATCCTATAAAAGCGAGTGTTACTGTAAATCCTATAGATGCGAGAGTTACTGTAAATCCTATAAAAGCGAGTGTTACTGTAAATCCTATAGATGCGAGTGTTACTGTAAATCCTATAAAAGCGAGTGTTACTGTAAATCCTATAGATGCGAGTGTTACTGTAAATCCTATAAAAGCGAGTGTTACTGTAAATCCTATAGATGCGAGTGTTACTGTAAATCCTATAAAAGCGAGAGTTACTGTAAATCCTATAGATGCGAGTGTTACTGTAAATCCTATAAAAGCGAGTGTTACTGTAAATCCTATAGATGCGAGAGTTACTGTAAATCCTATAAAAGCGAGTGTTACTGTAAATCCTATAGATGCGAGAGTTACTGTAAATCCTATAAAAGCGAGAGTTACTGTAAATCCTATAAAAGCGAGTGTTACAGTAAATCCTATAGATGCGAGTGTTACTGTAAATCCTATAGATGCGAGAGTTACTGTAAATCCCAGACTTGGGCTACTTTACTGTAAGAGCAGAAATATTGCAGTATGGACTTGCGGGTTTTAAATACAATAGAGAAATATTACGAGTAGGAAGTTGTGGGTCAAAAATATAACTAAAATATCAATATACAGACTTGCGCAATATTAATGCAAAATATTATTTTTACGGACTTGCAAGTAATGACTAATAGTGGAAATATTAAAGTACGGACTTGCGAGACTTAAACTTACAGTGTAGAGGTTAGGCTTTTTTTTACGCGCATATCGCGCATACGAAAAATGCACGTTTGCGGCTATGTCTATGGCCGCGAACTTGCTGCTATACGCACCAAAGAAGCTCCCGTACCTCTTTGTGCGTAGGACGTTTTAAAGCGCGTTCCTGCGAGCTTTAAAACGCTTAGGTGTGAATGGGTCCCACAGAAAATCATGGGATTTCCCCGTTCATGCTTTTTATAGCGCGCAGGAACGTGCTTTAAAACGCTTAGGTGTGAACGGGGCCTAAGGCTAATGTCAGATGAATGCAGTCTGAGCGTATTCTGCGTGCGTGCATAATGGACGGACGGACTGACGGAAGATACTGTAGACACCACACGGTCCGGTTTTTTTGACGGACGTAGGGGGAAAAAAAGGTGACTATGGGAAACAAAATTAATTAAAATACACGAACAGTCAGCCAGACCAAAAAAACTTTTGAGCTTCAACATGATGGCATTGCAAATGCGCTGCATCTGACGTCGGGTCATCACGCACACAGGCCGCTACGTGGACGCGGCGCACTCTGGGCGTTCGTCGTAGCGCTTTTACGTCGAGTCCTAACTGGCGTACGTTGCCACCTGCGTGGTGCGTGCGCACATACTTCATGTGTGGGGGTCTCTATTGATCGTAAATCAATGCTACAACAGACGTTAAACTGTGCGGCGACACGGACGTGATGACTGTGTTCATCTGACACGGGCCTTACACAACAATGTACATGGGTGTTGTGTTGTATGGGTTGGGTTTGTAGGTGTGTGGTATTTTGTGTGCGTGGCACAATGGGGCCCCTTGATCTCCTATTGCCCGGGGGCCCCATTAGTTGTCAGTCCGCCCCTGCGTGTACCCATCTTTAAGGCTAGGGTCAAACGAAAGCATTTTTACACGCGAACGTAAAAATGTGCGTCCGAACGCATTGACGTATTTTTTCACTGAATTCGCGAAAACGGTCATACGATGCGCATTTTCGTGCGTGATTTTTTACGGATCCAAACCAGGAAACTCTGGGTGTCTGGACGTTATGTTGGCCGGACATGAGCAGGGTCTGACGTCTCCAAATCACACACACACACCGCTATGCGGACGCAGCGCACTCTGTACGTCCGTACTAGCGGTTCTGCGTTCTCGAAAAAATGCGTTCATTTTCCACTTGAGTTGCGCGGCCGGACTTTCGTGCGACCGTACTTCGTATATTGGCCGTCATTGCCCGTCATTTGCTGCTAGTGCGGCCGTAATTAAGTGCGCCAGAACGCACGTTAAAAGTGCGCTGGTCTGACCCCAGCCTAAGCTGCAGCTAAGAACTGGGAAAAAGGCATCCAGCAAGGAAGTGGCATTGGCAGATGTGACCCTGTCGGGGTACTGAGATCTGTTACAATTATGTACAAAAAAAATGGAGCAGAATGTATTGGTTGGTTTAGCCTAACTCTAAAAGTAACTCTAAAGCTAAAACTTGTGTTGTTTTGTACCATACTCGAGTCAGAAAAATTAAGCGAGGGTGGTATTAACTTGCACAAAAAAAATAACAAGAGCAGATGTACCTCCTCTTATGTTGAGCACTTCCCATCACAGCAAGAGCTGCAAGTGGCCAACATCTTCCGCTAGGCACGTGTCGATGCGGCTCTGTATGTTGTTTCCAATGTGTCTCAATAAGGTGCCTAAGGGGCGCACAAACCTGATGTCTGTTTCTTATCTTCCAAGATCAGGGGGAGTAAACGTTTCTGCTGTTGTGTTCATTTTTGAGGGCAGGTGCAGGGGTTATGATCAGGTTACAGAGGGATTGTAGACAAAAAACGGCAGCACTAATTCCATTAAAAGTATATAAATTTTAATTATATACTACTGGTAAACATTTTTCAAAGATTTAAAGAGTATTATGGTAAAATTGTGCAAAATAGTGAGAGACACTGTCTAGGGCCCAGAACTTTTCATCCCATTATTTCTGTGATTTACAATTGTGTAAATTTTACATTATTTTATCTTAGCAGTGTATCATCCTTAGAGATTTTAATTAAGGGCTCGATTTAATTTGGCCTGGAAGCTGGACCACTTTTGGTTGATTTTCAGGCTGGCCGTCCACTGGATCCGTAGTCAGACGACCGACTTTTTTGTGAGTCCATGGACGACGTCGCTCATCAGACCAGGTCAGACTAGGGTCGTCCACTGTCATGCGACCACAGACGAACCAAATCAAAATCAGAGGTGGAGTGCAGAGGCTACCAAAACCAGAATGAACTGCTTTTACATACAAAAACATGTTCATTCTGCTTTTGGAACCAGTGCAGTCCTTTTATTGTTTTGTTACTATTTGGTTTACAGACAAAGCGCATAGTAAAAATGTTAAAACTGTCCCCTAAGGCTGGGGTCAGACGAGCGCAGTGTTAACGTCCGTGTTGCCGCACATAAGTACGTCCGTGATAGCATACAATTGTGTTAAATGGAGCCCCACACACGAAGTATGTCCGCACAGAAGTGCGGGGGCTGACGGACGCTGCAAACGGACGCAGGTTAGGCAAGAACGTAATACTGCTAGAACGGACGTGCCGAGTGCGCCACGTCCACAACGTCCGCATAGCTTTGTGTGTGAGTGATGGAGCATGGTCAGACGAACTGCATTTATACGTCCAGCATTTTTGACGGACAGAATGTTTTTTCATTGTAATTTATTTTCCCCTCCTACATCCGTCAAAAAAATAACTTCAGTGAAAAAACGGACTGTGTGACCACTACTGCGTCATCCGTACTGACGATGTCCGTACTGCACGGACGTACAGTCCGTACAAAATGCGTTCATCTGACCCTAGCCTAAATCAGGGCATGACGCCAACACTTCAGTGCACTCTGCTGCGGCTGCCAACACCTACTTATTGCAGCGAAGGCTGTGCCATGTCACAGACGGTCCCTTTCGCACACGTGGGAAACCGCTAATCACTTTTCAGGTTTATAAACATACTGTACATTACTGATACACTTATACACACACTGCACATTAGACCCCTCCACAGCAATAAAACTCACAGTACTGTGCAGTGTATATGAGTATCACAGAATCCACAGCAATAAAAGCCACTGTACTAGGCATAGCGTGAATGCACAGAATCCACAGCCATAAAACCCACTGTATTAGGCATAGCGTGAGTGCACCACAGAATCCACAGCTATAAAACCCACTGTACTAGGCATGAGTGCATCATAGAATCCACAGCCATAAAACCCACTGTAATAGGCATGAATGCATCACAGAATCCACAGCCATAAAACCCACTGTAATATGCATTGCATGAGTGCACCACAGAATCCACAGCCATGAAACCCACTGTATTAGGCAAGAATGCATCACAGAATCCACAGCCATAAAACTCTCTGTATTAGGCAAGAGTGCATCACAGAATCCACAGCCATTAAACCCACTGTAGTATGCATTGCATGAGTGCATCACAGGATCCACAACCATAAAACCCACTGTAATATGCATTGCATGAGTGCACCACAGAATCCACAGCCATGAAACCCACTGTATTAGGCAAGAATGCATCACAGAATCCACAGCCATTAAACCCACTGTATTAGGCAAGAATGCATCACAGAATCCACAGCCATTAAACCCACTGTATTAGGCAAGAGTGCATCACAGAATCCACAGCCATAAAACCCACTGTAATATGCATTGCATGAGTGCATCACAGGATCCATCACCATAAAACCCACTGTAATATGCATTGCATGAGTGCATCACAGGATCCACAACCATAAAACCCACTGTATTAGGCAAGAATGCATCACAGAATCCACAGCCATAAAACCCACTGTAATATGCATTGCATGAGTGCATCACAGGATCCACAACCATAAGGCTAGGGTCAAACGAAAGCATTTTTACACGCGAACGTAAAAAAATGCGTCCGAACGCATTGACGTATATTTTCATGGAATTCGCGAAAACGGTCATACGATGCGCATTTTCGTGCGTGATTTTTTACGGATCCAAACCAGGAAACTTTTTGCGTCTGGACGTTATGTTAGCCGGACATGCGCAGCGTCTGACGTCTCCAAATCACACACACACACCGCTATGCGGATGCAGCGCACTCTGTACGTCCGTACTAGCGGTTCCACGTTCTCGAAAAAATGCGTTCATTTTCCACTTGCGTTGCGCGGCCGGACGTTCGTGCGACCGTACTTCGTATATTGGCCGTCATTGCCCGTCATCTGCTGCTAGTGCGGCCGTAATTAAGTGCGCCAGAACGCACGTTAAAAGTGCGCTGGTCTGACCCCAGCCATAAAACCCACTGTATTAGGCAAGAATGCATCATGGAATCCACAGCATTTTTTAAGAATATTTACCGCCTCTGTCATGAAGTTTGGGGCCTGGGCAATCCAGGGGCCTGTTCAATACCTCAGCAGCTGCAAGTGCTAAATTAGCAACTTGCCATTGAACGCCGTTCAACCGCTCAGCGCTCAGCAGTGCTAACCTAGCACTTGCAGCGACCCGAGGAGAACATTAGGTGTGGCCAAAACAACTGTTTGGAACATTCTCAAAAAGAATGAACGCACCGGTGAGCTCAGCAACACCAAAAGACCCGGGAGACCACGGAAAACAACTGTGGTGGATGACCGAAGAATTCTTTCCCTGGTGAAGAAAACACCCTTCACGACAGTTGGCCAGATCAAGAACACTCTCCAGGAGGTAGGTGTATGTGTGTCAAAGTCAACAATCAAGAGAAGACTTCACCAGAGTGAATACAGAGGGTTCACCACAAGATGTAAACCATTGGTGAGCCTCAAAAACAGGACGGCCAGATTAGAGTTTGCCAAACAACACCTAACAAAGCCTTCACAGTTCTGGAACAAGATCCTATGGACAGATGAGACCAAGATCAACTTGTACCAGTGTGATGGGAAGAGAAGAGTATGGAGAAGGAAAGGAACTGCTCATGATCCTAAGCATACCACCTCATCAATGAAGCATGGTGGTGGTAGTGTCATAGCGTGGGCATGTATGGCTGCCAATGGAACTGGTTCTCTTGTATTTATTGATGATGTGACTGCTGACAAAAGCAGCAGGATGAATTCTGAAGTGTTTCGGGCAATATTATCTGCTCACATTCAGCCAAATGCTGCAGAACTCATTGGACGGCGCTTCACAGTGCAGATGGACAATGACCCAAAGCATACTGCAAAAGCAACCAAAGAGTTTTTGAAGGACAGAAGTGGAATGTTATGCAATGGCCAAGTCAATCACCTGACCTGAATCCCATTGAGCATGCATTTCACTTGCTGAAGACAAAACTGAAGGGAAAATGCCCCAAGAACAAGCAGGAACTGAAGACAGTTGCAGTAGAGACCTGGCAGAGCATCACCAGGGATGAAACCCAGCGTCTGGTGATGTCTATGCGTTCCAGACTTCAGGCTGAGATTGACTGCAAAGGATTTGCAACCAAGTATTAAGAAGGGAAAGTTTGATTTATGATTATTATTCTGTCCCATTACTTTTGGTCCCTTAACAAGTGGGAGGCACATCTGCAAACTGCTGTAAGTCCTACACCGGTCACCTGAGTTGGATGTACATACCCTCAAATTAAAGCTGACAGTCTGCAGTTAAAGCACATTGTGTTTGTTTCATTCCAACTCCATTGTGGTGGTGTATAGAGCCAAAGATGTTACAATTGTGTCGACGCCCCAATATTTCTGAACCGGACTGTAGATGTTCAATGCAATGGTGATGTATATTTTTTTTATTTGAATTGTCTTATTGTTTCTTTAAATTGTCTTCTTATTCAAATAAACTTTCAACTTATATTAACGTGTCTTTTATTTCTTTAAATTGATCAATCTAAAAGAACCCTTTTGTTCAGAAGTTTCTCTGAGCAAAACAGCCACCACAAGAAAGCACATCTGCTCACACAGAGTGTTAGGCTAGGGTCAGACGAACGCATTTTTCACATCACCCGTCAAAAAGTGCATCCATGCGTCTGGACGCACTTTTTCACGGAAGACGCGATAGCGGTCATACGGTGCGCAATTACGGACGTGATTTTTTTACGGAGTTATAAAAAACAAATGGATGTTATGTTGGCCGGATATTAGCAGCGTCTGACGTCTCCTAATCACGCACACACACGCCGCTATGCGGACGCAGCGCACTCTGTGCGTCAGTACTAGCGGTTCCACGTTCTCGTAAAAAAATGTGTACGTTTACCGCTTGCATTGCGCGGCCGAACTTTCGTTCAGCCGTACTTCGTATGTTGGCCGTCATTGGATGTCATTTGCTGCTACTACAGCCGTGATTAAGTGCGGCTGAACACACGTTCGCACTGCATTCGTCTGACCCTAGCCTTATATAAACAGACAAAAATATTTGTTGTAAAAACAGAACACATACTGGTATCTGACTCTGTGTAGGTTTACTGGTAGAGATTTATGGAGTTTGCATTCCAGCAAAAGCACAACTCAACACCTGTGTAAATGTGAATATTTCTAAATGAGAACCAGTCATATCAGGGTTGCATTTCAGGTTGAAACCTGGTGCTTCTAGTTGCTGGATGAGCCACTGTTGAAGAAGAAGAAACCCCCTTCTATAAGCAGAATCTGTGTGCATCTACTAGCTGAGCACCCAGGTGTTCCTTGTACTTATTGTCTGAGTATTTAAAGGGCCGGTACCACCAAAAAAATGAAATGTCCTTATTGTGTTTATTTGATGTTGCTGATATCTTACATGTGCTTTGATTTTCTCTTGTATGTTTAGTTAAGAAAATATTTTCCTCTATATGTGTCACTGGGTGCATCCATGGTGTGATATTTTCCTCTATATGTGTCACTGGGTGCATCCATTGTGTGATATTTTCCTCTATATGTGTCACTGGGTGCATCCATTGTGTGATATTTCCTCTATATGTGTCACTGGGTGCATCCATTGTGTGATATATTCCTCTATATGTGTCACTGGGTGCATCCATTGTGTGATGGTTTGTGATATAAACTTCCCAAGTATCTTCCCATCACTTGCTCCTCTGTGTGGCTTTGATCATAGAATGGAGTGAATGGGCCAGTCACCGACTCACATCATTGTATTGTGTGGGATGTATTCAAAGGACATCACCAGGGGGTAGATTGGAAGTCAATTATCTCATTCAGCTGCCAGTTCTTATCTTGGCAACACAATAGACCCCCTGCTGTCATAAGAGACCCAGAGAGCGGCCTATAAGAGACAGACAATGGCGGCGCATAACAAAGTGTATATGTTAGGGGCTCTTTAAGGTAGACCCTGCTTGGACGCGGTGTTCTGACATCAGTTTTGTTGTCTTTAGTCTTTCGTTTATAGTTTACTGGCCCAGCATGTTATTTGTGGTTTTCTCCAGACCCTGGCCGGGCTTTGGACTTTACCTCTTCTCAGTCGATGTGTTACCTGTGCTCACATTACAGCAAAGATACAGTTACAGTATAACCAAGTTAAGAGAAACAGGGGGGGGCGCTGTGTCATATGGGGGGGCTGTGTCATATGGGGGGGGGCGCGTTCCTCTCCCTTAACTTGTATCACTGCAACTTGGTGACAGAATCTCAACCCAGACCCAGGCTCTGACCTAACCCCCCCCCCCCCCGCATCACTGATCACAAGGAAATACTGAAATACTGGCTAAAACCAGTCACGTTCTCCAACAACATTCATTCATTCTTGTGATGCCGCCTGCAGCGCTTTCTGTTCTTTTTAGTATTCAGTCTGCTGGTTTTGTTATTACTGCCTTTTATTGGTTTTCAAAGGACAGTTTCATTTCACGTTACACACACACACACACACACACACACACACACACACACACACACACACACACACACACACACACATACACCCCCCCCCCCGGGGGAAGTTTTTGCATTTCTATAATAGTGATCATTGCTGCACGCTAAAGAAAAAACCTGTCTCATAGCTCAGAGCTCACAAAAAGCTGTAAGACAGGTTATACGAACACGGCTAAAACTTACAGGGTTATTCAAAGAGATTCGAACTGCACGTTCGGTGACTTTTCGTTCTCTTCAATTCGGTGCAAATCGGCTTTCCCATTTCGGCGACCCTGCAGTGTATTCAGCAAGCACCACAGGGCTGTCGAAGTGCAGGGAAAAGCTGCCGAAAACCGGTGAATGCACACCGAAAACCCGCAAAAACATCTGGATTAACCCATCGAAGACGCCGGAAAAACCTGAGCAGGAGTCGATCACACGCAGCGGATAGGGATGACCCCAAAACCCGAGTTCGGTTCGCATTCGAACAATTTCAAAAGTTCGAGTTCGAACACGAACCGAACTCAATGCAAGTCAATGGGACTCAAACGTTGGGTTTTTAGAGTGTCCTCCAAGAGGGCATATATGCTAGATATTTGCCATAAAAGGTGTATGGGGGTCCGGGTAGTTCCCTGGGGGACAGGAAACAAGGACAAAAAGTTATAAAAAAAGAAGTTTTTTAAATGAACAGTGAGTTTTCCATGAAATCTAAGGAGTGTGATAAAGATTTTATTACTACTTGATGACAAATGACGTAACATCTACATCATTAATGATTGTCTTTACAGAGCCCTGGTACTTAACCCCTTCACTGCTGACGACGTGTGGGAAACTAGACTTGTGCACCGATTTTTTTTCGGTTCGATTCGGTTCAGTTCATTCGGATTTTGTAAATTTTCGGTTCGGTTCGTCTCGGTTTGTTTTTCGTATCGACTTTTTTTGTGATTTCGGAAATTTTCGTGTTTTCCGGAACGTCTGTTCTCCTTGTTTCAAAGTGTCTATTCGTTTTGACGTAAACTAATGGTTTTTCGGATCCGATATTTCTGTCGATACGATAATTCTGCCATTGAGATTTCTCATGTTTTACAAGAAGGATACATTGAGATTTCTCATGTCTTACAAGAAGGGTACATTGATATTTCTCATGTTTTACAAGAAGGGTACATTGAGATTTCTCATGTTTCACAAGAAGGATACATTGATATTTCTCTGGTTTTACTAGGATATAGATTTCTCATGTTTTACAAGAAGGATACATTGAGATTTCTCTGGTTTTACAAGAAGGATAGAGATTTCTCTGGTTTTACAAGAAGGATACATTGAGATTTCTCATGTTTTACAAGAAGGATACATTGAGATTTCTCATGTTTTACAAGAAGGGTACATTGAGATTTCTCTGGTTTTACAAGAAGGGTACACATTGAGATGGGAAGGATACAAAATTACAGAATCAGCGATACAACCAAAAAATACGATGTCCGAAATTACTGAAATGGAACCGAAATCAGGAATGGAACGAAAATGAATTTCGATTTTACACATTTCTAGTCCATTCAAAAATTCAGAATTTCGGCTCGGAAACTTGTTCGGATCTGCCGTTTTCGGATCCGAAAATTTTCGGAAAATCGTCCAAATCAACGAATCGGGAAATTTCGTTAAAATCCCGAAACGCACATCCCTATGGGACAAGTCCTCATTGATGCACGTTACATGCTGAGGACGTGCCCCACACGTCATCAGCTGTGCGGGACCCCCGGCGGAGATACTCACCTCTCTGTCCGGGGTCCCGCGGCGTTCTGACTTCAGTGTCCTCAATGATGACGTCATTTCCAGGCGACCCCCGGGAGATAGCCTGGAAGGGAGGGGGATCCGTTCGGATCCCTCTCCCTCCCGATCGGAAGGAGCAGCGCCAAAAGCCAGGCACTGTTTAACCCCTTAAGGACCTCTGACGTACCCTGTACGTCCTGTACTCGGGTCTCCCTTAGACCCGCGGACGTACAGGGTACGTCAGCGGTGCCTAATCCCCCTCCCGCCCGATACTCACCTCCCTCGCCGGATCCCACGGCGATCTGGCAGGGAGGAAGCCTGCCCATGTGATTTACATGGGCAGGCGAGGCTGATGACGTCGCCACCCTGCGTGGTGACGTCATCAGCAGGCGTCCCCATGCTTTTCAATGGAGGGGAGGGGGGGCTCCTTCGGATCCCTCTATCTCCCCAACCATTGAAGCTAGGGAGATGCCGTTTGCACCGCTGGAGAGGGGAGAGCTTCCCCTTTCCAGCGGTGTATGGCATTAACCATTTCGCCGCCGGATCACGTTGCGGCGCCAATTGGCGCCAAAACGCGATTCAAACCTGGAGGGGGGCTGACATCTTGGATGTCAGCCAAGCTTCCAGGTCCCCCCCCACCCACTGACAACCTCACCATATGTGTGAGGATGTCAGTGGGCCAGTTAACCCTCTAGCTGCCATGTAGAGATAAGGGGATCCTAAGGATCCCTTTATCTCCCGATCCATGGCAGCTAGATGGTCATATTTGCCATCATTTGAAAGGCCTGATTATGGCCTTTCAAACGATACCAAACATGACCAGGTTTGGTTTTTGAAAAAAAAAATTAAAAAAAAAATAATAAAAAAATTAAATAAAATAAAAATGTTTTTTTTTAAAAAGTTTTTTTTGTCTGGGGGGAGTTTAATTAAATAGGACCTAGGCTGTCATCTAAAAATAAATAGCACAAAATGGTCAGAATGAGCGCAGCGCACATAGGTGAACTGTCTCAGCAGTGAAGGGGTTAAAAAGCAAACGCATGTAAAAATTGGGTATTTCTAGTCTCGGACAAAATTTTAAACCTATTTAGCCGGGGTCGTTTTGGGTGGTTGTAGATTTTGGGGATTAAATTACAAAAAAGTGTGTTTTTACCATTTTTTTCCTCATATTTCATATTTTTTTTATAGTAAATTATTCGATATGATGGAAATAATGGTATTTCTAGAAAGTCCATTTAATGGCGGGAAAAAGGGTGTATAATATGTGTGGGTTGAATAAACGAGTAAGAGGAAAATTTGACCTAAACACTAACAGCGCAGAAACGTAAAAACAGCAGCGGTCACTAAAAGACGGATTTGTGTAAAACCGCCCGGTCACTAAGGGGTTAAAAGTGGAGAGTCTCCCCTTTTAAGCGGTGATTGGCTTTAACCCCCCAAGCGCCGGGTCGCACTTCGGCGCCGGTGTGCGGCCTAGCTCCGGTGGGGGCCGCCATCTTGAATGGCGGCTGCACCCCCGGGTCCACCTAGCTGCACAATGTCATCACGCATAGCGTGATGACATCAGATAGCCGGGGAACCCCTAGCTGCCCGGGGATTTCCCAGTGAAATCCCCTGGTGGAGATAGGGGGTTTGTGTGAACCCCGATATCTCCAGAACCGTGGCAGCTAGGGGGTCATGGAGGGTGTCATTTTGAAAGGCCTGAGCATGGCCTTTTAAAAGATACCCAACATGACTAGGTAAAAAAGTAAAAAAATAAAACATGTATTTTTTTTTGTGTGTTATTTTTATTAATGCAGCAATATTGTTCACATTTCAATTATAATGTGAACAATGATGCTGCACTAATGATTTTTTTCTATGGGGTGTGTTTGCTAAAAATCACGTAATTCCCCCCCACAAAATGTAACAAGTCCCCATTTCTAATTTTTGTACAAGCGCACCCATAGAAAACATAACCGCAAACGCTCATGTGCTAAAATGTGAAAAAAAAATTTTTACACACTGCAGATGATTAAAAATTCAATTTTAATTGCATTTTTTTCTTAATATACAGGCAGGACATGATGTATACATATAAAAATGATATTTTATGAATCTGCGGAGTCTGCCGGAAAGAACGATATATATATATATATAATGTCTGGGTCATTTAATAAAATGTGGCTTCAAATCGCATTTAAACATGATGAGCGAAAGCTGTAAAAATGAGCTCAGCACACAGCGGTGAAATGTCTCAGCAGTGAAAGGGTTAAGGGGTTAAACAGCATATCAGAGGAACATGTAGTAGAAATGAACACTTCTTGGAATTCAGAAGCACAGGTGTTGTTGATACATGTTCAGGAGACACTTCCAGTCTGCAGGCAATGTATCAAATTCATGAGACCAGACTAATTAGAAGCACATGTTATTTCCAAACAATAATTAACACCTGTTGTTTGTGTTTACGCCGTTTGAGAGCACATGTCATTTAGAGGTGAGAATCTTTGCACCATGTAATTTTGAGGTGTGAAGGTTTCAGAAAAATGTACACGTGTGCAAATATTTTAAATAAAGCCAGAATAATTTTATGACAGTCACAATTGTCTGACAAACAGATAATACATTACGCTGCAGCATGTATTGACATATGTTGGTAGATGTATGTAATGTGTGTTATGTGTATGTAACATGTTTATGCTATTATACATACCGCTTCTTGACGACGTACACAGTCCGTCCATTGCCTCCCACCGCGTTGACTGCGTCCGTAATCATCGCCCACATGCGTGCCTTCTTGCCCTGGGTAGTTTTTTAATTCAATATCTAATAAACCGTTGCTTATAATATTCTGCAGTAAAGAGTCTCTTTATTTCTCGATTTTTTAGTATTTAACCACTTCGATGCGGAGGACGCGCTCAGCGCGTCCTCTGCATGGCTCCTGCTGTGCTGAGGACGCGCTGGCCCCCCGGTGCGGGCTGACATCCTCGATGTCAGCCCAGCATTCGGAACCGCCGCCGGTGAAATTAGGTGTCATCGCGGCAGCGCAATGACACCTAATTCAGGCGCCCCCCTCCCCCCCGCATGTGCGGAGGAGGCGCCTGAAAGGGAGGGGGGGAGGTCCTTCGGACCTCTCTCCCTCCCGATCGGCGGCGTTGCGGGGGTTAACCCAGGCACCATTTGGAAGGGCACAGCCTGCCCTTCCAAATGGTACCTGAAATTAACCCCTGGGGAGCTGGATCACGAATCGGCGCTGAAAAGCGCGGTTCGTGATCCTTTCCCGGAGCTGGCCGACATCTTGGATGTCGGCCAAGCCTCCGGGAACTCCCCCTGAGGACTGGCGTCATCGTGCATAGCACGATGACGCCAGTCCTGGAGTTAACCCCTAACTGCCACCAACGGTGGAGATAGGGAGTTCCAATGAACTCCCTATCTCCCGATCCGTGGCAGCTAGGGGTTAACGTTTGGTATTGTTGGATCGGCCAGAGTATGGCCGTTCCAACGATACCAAACTCGAATGTGAAAAAAGTTTGTAAAAATAAATAAATAAAATAAAAATAAAAAAATATTTAAAAAAAAATTATAAAAAAAAAATAAACACTTTTTTTTTCTTTGTTAATGCAGCAATATTGTTCCCATTTCAATTATAATGTGAACAATGATGCTGCACTAACGATTTTTGTATGCGGTGCGTTTGTTAAAAATCGTGTAATTTTCCCCAAAAAAAAAATGGAACGAGACCCCATCTCTAATTTTTTTAACAAGTGCACCCCATACAAAATATAACCGCAATTGCTCGCATGTTAAAATGTGGAAAAAAAACACTTTACACGCTGTAAATTATTGAAAATTCATATTTTATTGCATTTTTTGTTATAATATACAGACAGGACATGACGTATACATATAATAATGACATATTATTAATCTGCCGAGTCTGACGGAAAGAACGATATATAATATGTCTGGGTCATATACTAAAATAAGCCTTCAAAACACGTTTAAACATGATGAGCAAAACCGGTAAAAATTACCTCAGCACATAGGCGGGAAAAGCCTCAGCAGTGAAAGGGTTAAGCATTTTTTATACTTTTTTCAATTTTATTTTTTTTTCGATCTCGAACCGAACATGCCAAAAAGATCGAAGTTCGCAAACTTTCGAACTGCCAATGTTCGAGTCGAACTCCGAACTGATCGAACCGAACAGCTCATCCCTAGCAGCGAAGCCTCCGGAAAAATGTCTGAAATTTACATATGAGGTCCAGGGAATGATAATAAAAAAAGGGCTGTTACAGAAAAAATAAGTAAACTTAAAAGAAAAAAAAATAAATTGGAATTTTTAAAATAAAAAAATCTATAAATAAAGAGACTCTTTACTGCAGAATTTTATAATTATTATTATTATTATTATTATTCTTTATTTATAAAGCACCAGCATATTCCGCAGC